>JAHDVE020005800.1:0-172401 GCA_022606495.2 Halesus radiatus | reverse complement strand
TCCGTGAAGACTTAACTTCTCTTAACCTGACAAAAACGGACACTCCACTCCGTTGAATCCTCTATAATTAGCGAACGTATTGAAATCTTTCTAATGTAACGTAAACATGGTGATAGCGGTGGCGTGCAGTCCATATAGGCTGAAGAGATGTGCCTACTCTAAGAAAACCGAATCAATTAAACGATAATAGAAAAATACAAATTACAAACGACAATTTTCTTACAGAAGTGTATTTTTCAATGAATTTGGTAATGAACTTGTACACTCATTTATTCAGTTTGTCACAACAATCAGTGGATTATGATATTAAAATTGCACTGTAGCTACCCTGAGCGGTGTGATCCTGAAGGAGACTGAAGGAACCAAATACCTAGGACACATAATCACCAGTACTATGATGGATGATGATGATAATGATAGGCAAAGACGAGCTCTCAACGTAAAATCGAACATTCTCAACAAAAGATTTCGCTTTTATAGTACCGCTGTAAAAGTGACTTTCTTCCTTGCCTTCTACGCAACGTTGTACACGTGCGAACTCTGGGCAAACTATAAAAATAGTAGTATGGAAAGACTTCGTGTACAGTAAAATAACGCCTTCCGTATAATGTTTGGCCTTCCCAGATACTGCAGCGCTTCCAGTATGTTCACGGAGGGGCGATTTTCTGATTTTGCAGCCGTTATATAATCCAGGGTGGCTGGAATGAGGGAAAGAATAAACAGTTCCGGGAATATCCTCATCCTGGAAACCCGCCTCAGTTTAGCCTCCAGCATCGACGCATACTGGAGAAAGATATCATTTAAATGTCGCAGCACCTTAAAGGCTTTATTTTCATGTACTTATTCTTTTATTTTTGTTTCATGTGTCACGTATCATTCACCTACTATCTTATTATTATTTTATTTTTAAACTTTTGTGCATATTTTGTATGGAATGTGTGTGACTGCACTAACCGATACCGGAATAAACATTTATTATTATTATTATTATTAAATATTCACTGAAAAATTTATCACACAGCCTACCTTTGGTCATAGAGCAATGCACGCTACTGAGTGATAGGTATCTCTATATCGTCCTGATGAACGATCACCATTCATAAATCTAACATTAATATTTGATATGGCATAACAATTAAGCAACTGAATTAAATAAAGTACTAAGTGCCAATAAAATCCAAAATTAAACTAAATATATAGTAATGGTCCTTGTGCCACCGCCCAATATTCTAAATAAAAACTTGAGAGCGATAAAAATTATTTGTAGCTATACATGATGTAGCAAAAACGAACAAGTCATATATAACGGTGTTGCTGGTCGTGTTAAGTAATAAAATTAGTAAAGTGCAAATGGCTAAATAGCCAAGTTGGCTACACATAGTCCCTTTTAGTAACTTTTCACGAGGCACTTAGAACCTTTTGTTAAAATGAGTCGTGGCACTCAAAGCTGAAACTATTGAGACTAAATTAACTTTATGTTTAATTTCATGATATATGCATTGTAAGCGACCATTGTCGTTACAAGACTGTAAACATGTAGGGTGCTGGTCAAGTCACTTTCTATGCTTCTGGGGGTACGGGGCCGACTATCCTTGAGGCAGGTCCAGGAATCCTTCAGGTGGGAGGCAGGAGAAGTGAAAGACTTTCTTACAAGATGTGACTGGGTACGAGTCACGATTGCTCGTCCGAGTGTGACTCCTGCGGTGGTGGATATGTGCCTTGATGGGATCACGGCGTTGGAGAGCAGGAGGCGAAGGGCACTCGACTGCACTCGAACGGTGGGCGTTGGGGTTCGGCGGTTCCTGCCGAGTTTTCCCGCAGCGTCTCAGGCTGGGGATGCAAGTGGCCTGCTTGCTTTGTAGGAGACGGGAGTCTCGACTACGACCACTGGCCGGACGGTCTCTACTGACTCGTCTCTGTCCACTACTGACTTTGCTTCGGCCAAAGTCCCCCTTTTTAATCACATCCGAACTATTCTTCGGGTTCCTTCGTGAACTACGAACTGTGGCTCGGTGGCTTTTAATTAGTTCGCTGTTAATCCCCGTAACTGCCTTTTTCTGGCGACTGCGAAATTCCCGGGATTTAAACCGGGCGTTTGTAAATTACCCTCAGGTAAACAGACCTCGGGTACCGTATTATGGATTAGAATAAATCGGTGTTTCCCGCACTTATGGCTTGTATCAACATAATGTCGCAAAATTAGAATCCTAAGAATCATGATAATTACGATCAAACGATCACGTCGGTTACACTCCCCCCGTGCAGTGAAACTGAACTAATTTTCATCCAGACGTGTTCGTCGTTGTCCACGGCGGCCGGAAACGCTCCCCCCATCGGGAATAATAGACGGGGCGATGTCGCGTCTCCTGAGAAGACAGCGGGCTTCTGGGATCCGCGTATAATCCTGCGGGATCGGGTCTGTGGCCAGGATGGTGTGATGCTGTACACCTGAGTGCGGCAGCTATCGTCTCCTCGGCGGGGCCCGCCTATAGCAGGGCTGCGTGCAGAGCCGGACACTTTGGGGTCGGCTGGTGCGAGGCTGTACACCTGAGTGCGGCAGCTATTATCTCTTCGGTGGGGCCCGCTTATGGCAGGGCTGCGTTTAGAGCCGGACACTTTGGGGTCAGGCAGTGCGGGGCTGCACATCTCAGTGCAGCAGTTATTGATGTCTCGGTAGAGCCCGCTTACAGCAGGGCTGCGTGTAGAGCCGGACACTTTGAAGTCGGGTAGTGCGAGGCTGCACATCTCAATGCAGCAATTATCATCACTTCGGTGGGGCCCGCCTATAGCAGGGCTGCGTGCAGAGCCGGACACTTCGGGGTCGGGTAGTGCGAGGCTGCACATCTCAATGCAGCAATTGTTGTTTCGGTGGGGCTCGCCTATAGCAGGGCCATGTGCAACGCCGGATACTTCGGGATCGGGCGGTGCGAGGCTGCGCACCTCCGGGCAGCAGTTGTTGTGACGGGGCCCGCCTATAGCAGGGCCGTGAGCAGAGCCAGACACTTCGGGGTCGGGCAATGCGCAGCTGCACACTTCAGGGCGGCAGTCGTTGTCGAGTAGATGGGGCCCGCCTATAGCAGGGCCGTCAGCAGAGCCAGACACTTCGGGGTCGGGCAATGCGCAGCTGCAGACTTCAGGGCAGCAGTGATTGTTGTTGAGATGGGGCCCGCCTATAGCAGGGCCGTCAGCAGAGCCAGACACTTCGGGGTCGGGCAATGCGCAGCTGCAGACTTCAGGGCAGCAGTGATTGTTGTGGAGATGGGGCCCGCCTATAGCAGGGCCGTCAGCAGAGCCAGACACGTCGGGGTCGGGCAATGCGCAGCTGCAGACTTCAGGGCAGCAGTGATTGTTGTGGAGATGGGGCCCGCCTATAGCAGGGCCGTCAGCAGAGCCAGACACTTCGGGGTCGGGCAATGCGCAGCTGCACACTTCAGGGCAGCAGACAACATTGGGTAGATGGGGCCCGCCTATAGCAGGGCCGTGAGCAGGGCCAGACACTTCGGGGTCGGGCTGTGCGAGGCTGCGCACTTCAGGGCAGCAGTCATCGTCATGTAGATGGGGCTCGCCTATAGCAGGGCCGTGAGCAGAGCCAGACACTTCGGGGTCGGGCAATGCGAGGCTGCGCACTTCAGGGCAGCAGTTGTTGTCATGGAGACGGGGCCCGCCTATAGCAGGGCCGTGGGCAGAGCCAGACACTTCAGGATCAGGCAATGCGCAGCTGCAAACTTCAGGGCAGCAGTTGTTGTCATGGAGACGGGGCCCGCCTATAGCAGGGCCGTGAGCAGAGCCAGACACATCAGGGTCAGGCAATGCGCAGCTGCACACTTCGGGGCAGCCGTCGTTGTCGAGTGGATGGGGCCCGCCTATAGCAGGGCCGTGGGCAGAGCCAGACACTTCAGGGTCAGGCAATGCGCAGCTGCAAACTTCAGGGCAGCAGTTGTTGTCATGGAGACGGGGCCCGCCTATAGCAGGGCCGTGAGCAGAGCCAGACACTTCGGGGTCGGGCTGTGCGAGGCTGCACACTTCAGGGAAGCAGTCATTGTTGTGTAGATGGGGCCCGCCTATAGCAGGGCCGTGAGCAGAGCCAGACACTTCGGGGTCGGGCAATGCGCAGCTGCACACTTCAGGGCAGCCGTCGTTGTCGAGTAGATGGGGCTCGCCTATAGCAGGGCCGTGAGCAGAGCCAGACACTTCGGGGTCAGGCAATGCGATGCTGCATTCTTCAGGGCGGCAGTCATTGTCATGTCGATGGGGCCCGCCTATAGCAGGGCCATGTGCAGCGCCGAATACTTCGGGATCGGGCGGTGCGAGGCTGCGCACCTCCGGGCAGCAGTTGTTGTGACGGGGCCCGCCTATAGCAGGGCCGTGTGCAGCGCCGGATACTTCGGGATCGGGCGGTGCAAGGCTGCGCACTTCCGGGTTTGTGTCAGTGCTCAACAGCAAAGGGAGCCCAGACGCGGCGATCAGTTGCTCGATCTGCCTGTTTCGTTTTCTTATTTCTTGCAACTCTGCTCGCATCCGACGGATTATTTCTTTCTTGGAATCCGCAGAGGCTACTGTGCTCCGTGTCGTGTCGGTATTTGTGGCTAGAGCCGCTGCCGTAACAGCTCGTGCTCTAGAATCCCAGGCGGCCGTACTTGCTTGTTCGGGAACGTGTGTCGCTGGGTCGCGGTAACCGGGCCGAGGGGTGCCGGGCCGAGGGGTGCCGGGCCGAGGGGTGCGGGGCCAGAGACTGTAGCGCCGAGCGCTACAGAATTGTAACTATAGTCATTCCGTTCGAGCCCGCGGGGAGTGAGGTTGTAAGCAGCTGGGCTGCCATGTAATGCACCGGGCGCTGCGGGGGCAGGGGGCGTAAGACCGGGCCCTACAGCGTAGTGGCGGCTAGCATCCTTTCGCTTGTGGCCGTGGGAAGCGAGGTCCGATGTAGCTCCGCCGGCGTATGACGTGTCGAGCGCTGCGGGTCGTGCTGGGCCGGACATTTCCGGCTGCGGCCGCTGTGTTCCGCCATTTTGTAATGTGCGGAATGCTTCCACCATTAATGCAGCAATCTGGGAGAGCGGGTCCGCTCTGTTCTTCGCCCAATTTTGGGTTCGACGCGCCGAGTCATCCGTTGTAGTTTGACCCGGGAATGTCGCGTTCGCGTTTGTGGGCTGCGGTTGACAGGGCTGCAGAGGGGTCGTTTGGCCGTGCATCGCGACGTGGGATGCTGGAAGCCGGTACTCTGCGCCTTGTGTGAAGCCTTGTGGGGCGCCTTGTGTGGAGCGTTGTGGGGCGCCTTGTGTGGCCGTACGCTTCTGGGTAACAGCCGGTGACATCTTGTTAGATCACCTGGGTAGCGGCTGGGTACTAGATCCGTAGTCCGGGGATCACTATGTGACTTGATCCGGCTCGAAGGACCACTTGTAAGCGACCATTGTCGTTACAAGACTGTAAACATGTAGGGTGCTGGATGAAGCCACTTTCTATGCTGGTACGGGGCCGACTATCCTTGAGGCAGGTTCAGGAATCCTTCAGGTGGGAGGCAGGAGAAGTGAAAGACTTTCTTACAAGATGTGACTGGGTACGAGTCACGATTGCTCGTCCGAGTGTGACTCCTGCGGTGGTGGATATGTGCCTTGATGGGATCACGGCGTTGGAGGGCAGGAGGCGAAGGGCACTCGACTGCACTCGAACGGTGGGCGTTGGGGTTCGGCGGTTCCTGCCGAGTTTTCTCGCAGCGTCTCAGGCTGGGGATGCAAGTGGCCTGCTTGCTTTGTAGGAGACGGGAGTCTCGACTACGACCACTGGCCGGACGGTCTCTACTCACTCGTCTCTGTCCACTACTGACTTTGCTTCGGCCAAAGTCCCCCTTTTTAATCACATCCGAACTATTCTTCGGGTTCCTTCGTGAACTACGAACTGTGGCTCGGTGGCTTTTAATTAGTTCGCTGTTAATCCCCGTAACTGCCTTTTTCTGGCGACTGCGAAATTCCCGGGATTTAAAGCCGGGCGTTTGTAAATTACCCTCAGGTAAACAGACCTCGGGTACCGTATTATGGATTAGAATAAATCGGTGTTTCCCGCACTTATGGCTTGTATCAACATAATGTCGCAAAATTAGAATCCTAAGAATCATGATAATTACGATCAAACGATCACGTCGGTTACACTTTGTCTTGCTAGGTTGACATCGACGTCTTCCTCCATCCATTCAATGAACGTACCCTCAATACTACCAGTGATTATCCAACATCTAAAGGACCTTTTTTTATTACTCCAGCCAATTTTAACACCTTATCCATAAAGTTCATATCTGCCCTAAAATGCAACGTTGCGCCGAAGCCAGTTGGCATATTTGTATAAATTGCGTAATGTACCCAAGGTTATGGGGTTTAATATTTTAGTAATTATGACAAGGATTCTATTCTCCAAAATAAAACGATAATTATTAAACAATTTTTGTTTATTTTTACAACTTGAAATTTCTAAACGGTTTCGTGAAATCGATTAACTCTGGAGAAGTACTTAAATTCCTTCGCAGAAGTAGCTTTCGCTGAAGTACCTGCGGCAGGTGTGCACGAATTAGAGGCGTTCAAATAAAAGCCGAAGTGATTTCACTCAGTTCATTAACGCAAACCCTGTTTCACCTCCCCTGGGGTAGTTTCAATAGCTCCACCTAATTCTGAGCTTACAAATAGAAATATATTAATTTTGTTAACGAAACGGTTGCCCGTATTGTATGAATTAAATGCAAGTAACACATTTTGGTAATGAGAATCTTATTTCGTCGAGGGTACGCTTCCCTTTCAACTTCCAGGGTGTAAGCAGAATATGGTGTAAAAAACTTTTGCGAATTAATTTGAGGGTTGGAATTCAAAATATTTTTCCGGTTTCTGATATAGGTAATACAATGCACACAAAATATTATGTGAGATTTCACGAATATAATGTGAATTTTGACCTGCGACCCAACCCGAACTTTATTTGAATACTTTGAATATTAACAACACACAACGGATTTTGTTTGCAGGTTTATATTGAAACCAACTTTTGAACCAGGCTGTTCCCCACATTGTGTAGAACGTATCTTTCAACATTTGACCATGGGCAATGTTTTTGTTCGCTTATTTTAGTCGGCAGGTACGCACATACTTTATTGGATTCTCAATCGCGATATTCATAAATACAAAATAAAATTTAATTTGACGGCTTCCATGGTTGAGTGGTTACGATCCTCGGCTACGAGTGCGGATATTGAGGGTTCAAACCCTAGCGTGAAAGTAATTTTGATTTGATTAAATTGTGTTATTTTATAATGTATTAAATTAAAATAATATATATTATATTCGCAACAAGAATCAAAGTGGTAAATACTTTCAGTGTCGCCCTGGTGAACGACCAACTTTCAGAATCGAAACGTTGTTTGAATTGACTCTAGCCATGTTTGGTGACCAGATCTGAATAGTCAAGTACTTTCCAACTTTCCTCTTCCCCATATCCTTCACCTCCCCACAACTTTCAGCCTCACAACATACCCCAATTGGGGATTCCATAATCTCACCGGCTCGAGACGGTTGGGAGTGGTTGGGACTCTTGTGCGGTACTCACATAAAAAAAGCATTTGAATAACATTCATCTTTCAATATAAATCTAAACACAACCTTAAAACTTGTAAATGAACCTTATAACAAGTTTAGAATATCTCAGATTGGATGTTTACTGTCGTAACTTTTTTTGCATCTATTTCACAGGGGAGGCCCCAAGGGTAATTATTTCGTTCAAGGCTTATGTCATCTTTGGGAATGTTGTGTGGAGGTAGCTTGTAATTTTAACCGTTTTACTTGTTGAGCGCCCTTTAAGTGATATTTTACAAAGATGACGCTATATAAATTATCCTTGAATTGATTACGTACCAGAGTAAGTAAGTTGTCTGTGTCGAAAAAATGCTACTGCATTAACTACGGGGAAGTTTTAAAATTCTCACTGCTAAATACTTAATTAAAATACCAAGGTGTTTATGCGCAATATAAAGACGATATCGTTAAATCCATGCTTCTTAAGAGGAACGGCTGCGCTACCTGTTTCATGCATAACTGAATTTTGGATTTGAGACCAAAATACCCAGCTAAACTGAATGATTTTTAATCATTGAAGAAGATAATATTAACATAACCTAAATGAAAGATGAAACCGGATAAAAGGACAGAAACTAAAAATATTTCAGTCGCATCTGGTTCCAGATGATTAAATATTACGATGAGGTTCTTAAATCTCAATAAAAATAAATAATAATTACAAATTGAATGATTTTTTTTAAAATTAAAGTTTTAGTAAATATCTAGTACGTATGAGAAGTACTTTATTTACTTTTGTTTTAAATTATGACGTATGGGCCATGAAAAAAAAATATTTTCATAATTTTAGAGGCAACTTGCGGGTTTTTTGTAAAATATATATTTTTTTAAATTAGCATATTTATATGTAACTATTATTATGTAAATAAAAATATAAAAACAAAACATTTAAAAAAAACACACACTTTTTTCGGGTCGATATTTTATATTAGGTATGGCAAATTTGTGGTCCAACGTAAATTGGTCGTTTTTGATTCAATTTAAAGTCCACCATAATGCTTATTTTAATAAATTTTTAAAAAATATTTTATTTTTCATTATATTTTCAAAGTAGATGGGGTAAAACTTTTTTTTCACATCACCGTTAGCCCCCAAATAATTTTTAAAATCGCGAAAAAACAATCCCTATAATGGCCTATATTTCAGAATATAAATAAAAAATAAATTAATTAATTAAATAATTAAAAATGTAATTCAAACTTGTATATAATTTCAAGTATTCAAGTATTCTTGAAATTATTTTTTAGTTTTCATATATTCCTGGGGATGATAGCATTACTATCGAAACATGTAGAGATATTTATTTATTTTTATAAAAGTGGTGTAAACAAAGCACATTTTTAAGTATTTAATTAATGATGACGCCAAAAAATTACCAATCGTTTGAAGAAATAATAAATAAATTACTTCTAATCCGTACTAGATATTTACTATACTTTTTGATGGAAAAAAAAAAAACTTTAACTTTAGGTGAGTATTTTGGCATCAAACCAAAAGTTTTAAATTTCATATATACATATCTGTTTCATTTAAGACTGAATTTTTGATTATAGGCCCAAATTCTCACACAAACCGAATGTTTTTTTTTTTATAAAACGGTAAAGCAAATATCTAGTACGGATTCGACGTTTTTTTGTTGTTGTTTTAATTACGAAATATAGGCCACCAAATAAATCGATTTTTAACGATTTTAGAGACGACTTTAGCAATTATTTGGGGATTACGGTTATAAAAAAAAAAATTTCCCTGTCTCTAATGGAAATATAATGAATTAAAAAATAAATAAAAACTAAAACGTCTTTAAATGAGCGTTATGTTTAATTTTAAAATGACTAATTTACGTTGAAACACAATTTTTTCAGTGGATAATTTAAAATATAAACCCGATAAAACGTTTTTTTAAGAAGCTTTTTTTTATTTTTTATATTATCATATTCACATAGGTAAATAATTTTTTATTTTTTTAATTCCATTAATATGCAAATAATTTCCGAAGTTGCCTCTAAAATCATGGAAAATCGATTTATTTAATGGCCTATATTTCATAATTTATGTCAAAATAAAATACGTTTCGTACTAGATATTTACCATAGCTTTCATAAATAAATAAAAAATCATTAAGTTATGATGGATATTTTGGCCTCAAATTCAAAATTGAGTTTTGTATGAAACAGGCAGCGCAGCGTTCCACTTAAACATGAAGACGTAAAGAATCTCTTTGTACGATGTAATTTTTTTATTCCTTATTTATCAATCATAATCTTTCAAGACACAACTTTACTCTATGCGAATTAGATGGTATCCTCTGTTATAAATATTGGGAGAGTATGGATAATAGAAACAAGGTAGATATGGCATGGAAGCAAACCGACTGTCGCTGAGCCATGACCAAGCCAAGTGCACGAACTATCAAAGCGGCGGAGCCTATGAAAGTTATTCGTTTGGTGGATATTAGAAACAAAAGCGGAGCGCCGCTGTGCGTAAATGCGATTTGCGGTAGGATGGCATTGGGTCAATGATTTTGGCAGCGCTTTTGTGCACGCGGTTTTATACTAACTGGCGTTTTGCCTGTTGCACCCAACGGATTAGATTTAATTATATTGCTATTATTTCGAAATGATAATTCATAATTTTATGCCTGCAGAATGATAATTGAATTTATTTTTGTTTATAATTTTAAATCCTGAATTGTTGCAGTGTTATTAAAACGTATGAAAAGTGAAGTGTTGTGTACTAAAAGTTGTAATGTGTTATAGGTACTCTAGGTACTGTAAAGTGTAGTGTACTGAAAATTCTAGGGTTTTGTCGGTTGCACCCTGCACACCTCCGTTAAATTACTTAATTATACTATTATTCTCAAATTTAAATTCACATCCCAACCCAACTTAAGCTAATTTAACCTAACCTGACTAACTGTGAGGTCATCATGAATTACAATCAACTCAAATATATATATATATTTGAGTTATAATTTAACGGAGGTGTGCAGGGTGCAACCGACAAAACCCTCGAATTTTCAGTACACTACACTTTACAGTACCTAGAGTACCTATAACACATTACAAATTTTAGTACTCGTATATGTATTATTATATGCTTATTACTATATACTGATAATTGTTTGCTTATTATCATTTTTTTTGTTTATTTATTGTTATTTACTAATTACTATTAACTTATTTTATTCATGTATTTTTATTAACTTATTATTATTTACCTATTATTATTCACTCACTACTTCTTTTTAATAAAAATATGGTCACCCTATGATTGTTACTAATTGGAACACAGATACTTTATGATAGTTATTTAGGTTACAATGAAATTATTATTGTTGTAATCTATAAATGTACTGCCCAACTTAAAGATTTACTGTAGATTTTATAGTAGTCTATAGCAAAATATATATATATATATTTTTTAATTATCGTATATACTTTGATATGATAAATATGTTACAATTAGGTACTTTATCGCTAGTCCCCAAAGTTCACTGACAGACGTAGATACTTATACACGAATGAATTTGTGTTCAAACGCTTCATGCGTGCATTAGTTTTTATTAGCATTTTTTTTTAAATACATTATTTATTTTATTCATTTTATATAAATATTTTTAACATTACATATTTATTATCTAATTCATTATAATTGTACTGTTTATGCAGTGTCTGTATATGCAATGCCAAAAACGCTGTAAATGTTAAAATTAATATTTATCTGTCTGTCTGTGCTCGATTTTCTCGAAAATTTCTTTAGCGGTTTCGCTGAAAATCGCATACTTTGTTCTTATTAATTTCGGGAAAGTTTAGAGTAGTTTGAATGAAATCAAATACGTAAAACTGTTATTATAACGTTTTAAAATTAGTATGAAAACACATAGATATAACAACTCTCGTTACCCATAGATTACATATTCAAAAGAAGAAGGTTTGTTTAGGTAGATTTTTTCAAAATGGAAAATACAACTACGTTATCTACTTAAGAACATTTTTGTTTAGACATATTTAAAAAAAAAATGTTTGGAATGAAATAAAAATTTTAAATTGTTTTTTGTTTTGTTTAGGGATAGTAATAGTCGTCACAAAACATTTTTTTCGCTGTCAAACCAATTATGGTACCCAAACGACAAGCAAGAACTCACAATTTCATTGCTTTATTCCAAAAAAATAAATATTCCCGAGCAAGGCCGGGTACACATCAGTTAGTTTTTAATAAAAATTAGGCATACTTAAAGTAAAACAACCTAAATCTCAAGGCTGGAACACTGAATCAAACTATCCTCTTTACTTCTATGAGAACCTCCAATTATTTTTAATTTTTAATACGTGTTTCTATAATTTTAACATAATGAAACATTTAAAAACAGAATTATATATATTTTTTTTAATAATAAGAATTTATAAGCGCGACCTTCTTGGAGTATCTTTTAAGTTGAGAGACTAATTTGATTCAGTGTCCCTTGAGATTTAGGTGGTTTTCTTTTAAATTAGTTTGCCTAAATGAAACTTGATTTTTTTAGAAATGTAAATTTAACAATGTTATTTTTAAGTTCTGCAAGAATTTTAGTTTTTATTATTGTGACAGCTGTTTCGCCGTTCAAGGCCATTTTCGAACTCTACGAATTAAACACAAAAACAATTAATAAAATTGGGTTTCTGAAGGTCTACACAAATATCTACCTTAGTGAAGTTCGAAATGTGTGAATAAGTCTGTGAAATTAGAATGATTTGAAATTTTAATTGGTTACATAAGTACGATTCACGCCATAATAGACGTTATTGCAGAGCGAGATGTGGGAGAACGCGAGTCAAAATCTGACGATTTGAAAAATAACTCCGCGATGAAATTAACGTATTAACATACACATATGATTCATGGCCTAGCTTTCTTGATTATATTATCTATGGAGTGCATCTTCCATCTAAAAAATGAACTTACGTTAGTTTTTGTATAGGATTTATTATTATTTTAACATTTCATGTATTTTTTCAATGATTTTAAAATAAACAATGTTTTATCTATGCTATACCACCTTGTATGTTCCTCCACAACAGATGTCAGAACAGCCATACCACAATAATATGTTTATTATTTAATATTACAACGGCGCAGCTAAAATTAAAAACGACCTTTCGCGTAGAACAATAAAGCTCGGCGCCAAACAAAATACTCCTCCCGGGGCAATTAAAATATTTACGACGAACACTGTATTTCTGCTAACTGTTGTTTTAGCCCGAACGTTCTGCACTCATAGCCGAACTGACCAAATGCAGTTTAGCTGAAACCAAACAAAACGTTTTATGATATAAACAATTAAAAATATGTATACTCGTTTACCTATATATATTCCTGTAAGAAGACGAGTGGTCCGAATCGGCGTCTCAGATGCAATCCTCTTCTAGCTTATTTCTCCGTCAGTGCACAAGCAGCATTTTCGGCTCATGGTGATGGAAAAAGGAGATATTAATCAATGTTTTCAAGTTATTAGTAAGTAACCAACACGGGAATGTTAGACATAAAATTCTGAATGTATGCATTTTAAAAATGAACTCTGTGAGTGTTGAACTAAATCCGACCGACTACCAGTCAAGCTACATATCCACTTAACTTTAAAAAAATTATGGGAATCTTGCACAAGGGACTCTTGTGCTGCTCCCTGCTAACCGGAGACAGTGAGACAATGGCATCCAGACATGGTTATTCACATCTGGTCACCAAACATAGCTAAAGCATTTCAAGCAACATTTCAATTCCGAATGGTGGTCTTTCACCAGAGCGCTACTAAAAGTATCTGCCACACTGGAACGTGCCGCAAGTATATTACCTATTTTTTTTATATTAATTAAATAAGTGCACTCCGCGACTCGAACCCGCGACCTCCAGTTTCGTAGTCGTGGACTTGTATCAATTTGAAGAACTATTTCTGCTTTTAAATGTTACATTATTATACCTAGGTAATACATGAATGCCCAACACTACAATCCCCTTACGACTTGCTTTTCATAGTCACGAAAAAAAATTATAAAAATATATTTATATTTAAATGAATTGGACGTTTTCTGCTTATCCAACTGAAATGTGGTTTCAGTGAAGCTTTAATATTTTATTTATACGCAGATGCAGCCGCCGGAAGATTCATCTCACGATTTGGTATTTTTTATGTCACCATAATGACTTATTTTCGTCGCCCAGCGCCACAGAAGATGAGTTACGACTTTCAAGTAAGAAAGGTAGGAAAATAAAAACAAATGAAAGATATGCAAGTTTAAAGAATATACTCGTGCTTTGCGGTCCTTAAAAGTTCTGTTTTCAATAGAAACAGAATACCTAACAAAGCAAATGCGATGTATAGATAATATAAGTTTGTAAAAACATACAAACAGATGAAAAAATAAATACGTATTTAGCTTTACATTTTGCATGATTACAAGACCCGTAGCAATGATTTGGAAAGTGTCGACACCTTGGTGTTGAACCGATGATATTATGGAGGGTAGGGAGAATGGAAAAACAAAATCCGTGGCAAAATAGTTAGATTCTTAAATACTTAGCATTAGTTCAAAATACTAAATAAAAATTAAATGATTAAAATATATCTTATATAAACCACTATTTAATAAATAAATATCAACATGTTTCGAAACCAATGATTCTTTCTTCAGGATAAAAAGTACTTAAAAAAAAACGTTAATTGTCAATCAAATATTATTAATAACCTTTTTTTAAACGGACATCTCTTAAATTTATGTACACATTAAATTCAGAATAATTATTTATATTACTTGTAGATAACAAAAAAATATGTAAATCAAATTTAATAATGTTATAATTAAGTTCTACAAGTATTTTAGTTTTTTTTTATAGTGACAGATGTTTCGGCGTACAAGGCCATTTTCAAACTGTTTTTTTTATTTTTTTTATTTTTATTCATAAAATACATGACATTTAATGGGGACATTTATCATTGATTTTTTTTTTAATTCTTTTTTTTTAATTCATATGTAATAATTAGTTTGGTATAATTATTTTTACATATTAATGATCTATTATTTACTTCATCTAATTACTTTAATCTATTTTCATAATTTGTATATACTTATATAAAAAAAAATGTGAACATGTTAAAATGTATTTATTACGCAAAATAACTATTAATCATTTAATTGAAAATGATGCCACAAAGTGATTTTGGCTTCATTGAAAAAAAAATCTTTATAATGATAATAAAAAAAAACTTTTTTGCAAAATATAATACAATCCGCAATCCGAACTGCCCGAAACCAGCGGGATTATGGTACCCCCAAACTGGGCATGTTGTAGGTTCGTGGTATGGGGGGGAAGAGGAAGTACCTGAATATTCAAATCTTACCACCAAGCATGGCTAAAACCGTTTCAAGCAAACTAAAGGTACATAAGTCGACATTTTAAGTTCTTCGTCAGGACAGATAAGATTATTCTAAAAATGTTTCTAAAAATACGTATAAGAATAAGTGATGTAATATTAAACGGCTTCCATGGTCGAGGGTTAAGGCTCTCGACTACGAATCTGAAGGTCGCTGGTTCAAATCTCGGCGTGCGCTAGTAAATTTTCTTTAATTAATTTGTGCTGTTTCACAATTAATTCATTTAAAAATATTATGTCGTATATTTGCGCACGTTACAGAGTGGAATATACTCTCAGTATCGCCCTGGTTAAAGATCACCATTCAGAATTGAAACGTTGCTTGTAATGGATTTTAGCGGTGTTTGGTGACCAGATCTGAATAGCCAGGTATTTCCCCACCTTCCTATTCTCGTCTCCTTCCCCTCCCCACTACCTTCAACCTCACAACATTCCCCAATTGGGGATGACATAGTCTCACTGGCTCCAGACGGTTGAGAGCAGTTGGGACTCTTGTGGGGTATTCATATTAAAAAAAGTCGTAAAATAAGTACTAGTACGTGTCTTAGAATTGGCAATAAAATAATTCCACTCATCGTGTAAATTAAAAATAGCTAAGGAATATCATCAAAACAACTAACTGGCTGTTATGAGCGTAACAATTGTCATTCTATTTACTTTCGGTTTCCTAACAAACGAGAGGAAATGGTTTGACAAAGATATTTAATTAAACGCAAATTTGAGTAGCAATATTTCACTTCCGAAGCATTCGCATGAATAAATATCAAGTCTCATAATTTACATTCAAACTGACAAGATACACACGCCATCGTAAATAATGTTTCAGCGCGTATGAGCCACAGGAAGAAAATGGCAAAAAAAGTTTTTGCTGTGCTCAACTTTTATCTCCTTCAAGAAATGATGTAGAATAATTTTCTAGATGGACCCCCCCCTGCGAGTAATAAGCGAACGAATTAAAATTGTAACACTGACATCGTTTTTCAGACTTTGTTGAAACCATATTGTAGTAACACACTTTAGCTAATGGCATCATGTTTTAGCTAACATCGCCAATTATTGGCAGCTTATTTTTACAACAAAATTTTAACTCAAATCATCTGAAATATATATTTTTTTTTACAGTAACTCCACACAGGAGACCAAGGAGGAAATAATTTCCCTCAAGGCCTATATCATCTTTGGGGATGCTGTGTGGAGGAAATGAAATGATATGAAATCGAAAAAGACACAGGAAATAAAAAAGGCAATGGTCGCATCTGGGACTCGAACCCTGGATAATATAAATCATTCTTAAATTGATATATGAGATTGATAAGAATGATAGACATTATTTAAGTTTCAATAGCTTAATTGTAGAGACAGAGGTAATACAGAGAGCTTTGTGTCCCACTTCTACGACTTCTACCTTTTTTTTTCCTGTTTCATATTTCATTGATGTTAAGTAAACAAAAAGAAAAAAAATTACCGTGGAGATGTATTTGTTCAAACATGTTCGAACTGATCAAACATTAAATTACTTAAGACGTTTCTTGTGTAGCTACAATATTTTAATGTTTGTTGTGAATTATGATATCGATTTAACATCAAATATGATAACAACACAATTATAATATCAGTTTTGCGGAGAGAATAAAGTTTAAATCACATCTACCAGCATCTAATTAAATAACAGTGCAGACACGTAAAGTGACAGGCACGGCAAAATTAATTGCTTACAATTATTTATGAACATATTCACGAACGGTGTAATGTGAATACTCCCTTATGTGCCATACCTCCTACTGTATGTAGTTGTGGATGGACCTTAATGCTGTTTACAGCAATGAATCAAAAGTGACTTAATCAAAAATCATTATTCATGTGCCTGATTTACAATGAATGGAGACAATTTTGGTCCAGGAGAGCTTTCTACATTTTGGTCACATTAGTCGAGCAATCTAAATATTTTAAATTATAGTATTGGGATATAGTACAAGGAATTTAGACACAAAATGCGTGAAATAAATGACAAAATGGCTGCATTCATGAAAATTTGGTTGTAAATTTATCTTAGCAGTAGAAATGAAGATTGGCAGAGTTCGCCCAAATTAAAGTTTTCACTAAAAAACTGTCGTATCTCATCAAATATTAATTTTGTTGAAGTGGGACTGATGTCATTTGATTCAGCACTAACAAAACTATACGTACCTCACTCGACCAAGTTGTGAAACATGAATTTAAAAAAATCCTTCTTCCCCTCTAGGGGTGTGCCACTACTTTAATTTGGGCACACTCTGCAGATCTTTAATTCTAATGCCAAAATGAATCTATGACCAAAGTTTCATCTTTGGTCACTTATGAACCTCTACGTTTCCTGTACAGATTAGTGAACGAAGATGTCTAAAATCGACATTAATAAGAGCGATCGATGTGGAGTCATTTAAGATGCAGCAAGGGTCAATCTTGTACTTTTAATGTCGCAGTCTCAATCTGAGGAAACAAACTTTAAAAGCAAGAAGCGTGGGCAAGTTGGCTGACAGTCGAGTGCCCAAATTTACACTGGACTTCATAGTGGCCAAAGTTTCAAGGAGGATTCAAAGAAACCTAGATACTCGCATAAGAGTTTTTCTCAAAGGCTTAAATAAGAAGTATGAGTGTCAGTGGCGTACCGCGTCTTTTTCCCGATGTTCGCGTTTTTCCAGAACAAAAAGTTTTGTCTCGATATTTTTTTACGCGAAAAGAGTTTTATGTGTCGCCACACAATATAGTCCCAATGGCTCCAAGCAGCAATATGGTACCTCCGATTAGAGAAAGTCGCGAAGCGGAAGTAAACTCGGAAAGAAAAGGAGAGGGTTTAAATCCCCAGCTTATCGATCTAGTAAGTATACACATCGTCATTTTAATTAGTAAATTACTAATTTGGCAACATTAAAAAAGGAATAAAAATTATTTTAATGTACGCAATAATTTATTTTTTTACATGAAAAGAAAGGTTACAGGTAGTCCAATTTTAAACAGTTTTATTTAAAGCATAAAGAATTCTTGGATACAACAGAAGATGGAAGTTTTTAATAGCAAATAAATCTAAATTAAAGCTACGCTACCCTAACATAACTTATAAATATCATACAAATGTGGAATCATCGTAGTAAAAAACGATTTTTTTTAAGGCTAAAAGTTGGCAGTTATTTCTCAATTTGTGAAAAAATTTAAATAACGTAAATTATCAATTAAAAAATGATATACCGTGTTATGAAGTCCCTAACAACTAAGGTTGACAAACCGGCGACCCGGAATTAACCATAAATAAACATTAGTTGTCTATGATAATAATTTCCTAGCCGCTCGGTTTGGGAAGGGAAGGGGGGAAAGGGACCGCAAGGGAGCTTTAGGGAAGACAGGGCGCTCATCCTAGTTTGGAGAGCCGAGCCATCCTGTCACCTGATTCTGCGACCAAAAACTGGTATAGTTCCAATTTATTTCCCTTTTGCTTTTTAATAAAACAGAAATCATTTAAAATCACTCAATTTCATTCTATCCTTTGATCTGAAGGCGTCCACAGAAAGGTTAAAGCTTTTCCTAGGGCCATTAGAAGCAGCTATAAAAATATAGACCTGACTGCCAGGTATTTTTAAATAGCAAAAGAGAGTTGTTTTTATTTTGAATTTCCTATTCCTGTTTCTATTTATATGTATTTGTTTTTATTAATATTAACTAAGCGGTAATTTCGAAAATCGACCCTCAACGAACTGACAACACAATGAATAGTTGGATGTATCGTTTTTTTATATACATCCATCTACTCTGAGGTGAGCTAGTCGGGAAAATTCTATTATATCCGTCACCCAAAAAGCAAAAAGTCACTTTATTGGTGAGTTGGAGTTATAAATGCATATTGTTTTGTCATTTGTTAATTTATATTAAAATTCTTGTTCAATCTTTAAGAAATCTGACACATGTGGTCTAAACTTATATTTAAAATATTTAAAAATAACCTACACATACTTTTTTTTTCACTCCGCAGATAGTTAAAACGCGTTGTACTTAAAAGCCATTTTTTTAAAGCTTTTGTGGAGACGATGTAAAGCTTATTTCGAAATAATTTTAAGTAATGGATATTTGCACATCTAAAATTGTCTCTTTTTTGACCTTTGACTATTTTTTTGTTAACTTAATCACACAACTTCAATATAAGAAATGACACTGACCTATAAGGCATCTATCTGTACTACCAGCCCTTGGCTGGGTTTAGACATTTCTTTATCAGAATATATTTTCTTATTGATAACTCAAAAAAGATGTTTTGTTATAGTTAAGGCATATTTCACAGCTACATTACTCGTGATAGAAATGACCTCACAAAATGAAAACAGTGGGGATAACTTAGAATTTCCGAAAAAAATGCATTGATTTCTATTACACGGAGATTTCGCGGCTTTTTTCAGGTTGTCGAAAATAAAATAAGATATATTTTCTTCAAATGCTTTATAACTTTGTGGCATCATTATTAATTATATAATTGAAAATACACTTTGTATATACCACTTTATTTAAAATATATAAATATTTCAAATAAAGTGAAATATTTATATATTTTAAATAAAGTGGTATATACAAAGTGTATTTTCAATTATATAAAATAAGATATCTTTATGGCAATTTCTAGAAACAGGAATGGTTTACCTAACTTTATCTGCCATGAAGAAGGAATAGTTATATTTAAAAACATGTGGTTAACAAAAGAAATAATTGTATTCCCAGATATAGTCTATTAAAAGGGGAAAACCTTAATGAATTGCAAAACAGTTGTTAATTTGAAAACACATGACTATGTAGGTACAGTCGACCGAATAGCAATGAACCTATGAAAATTCCACACATTCTCTTGGTAACCCCTTTCTCTCACCCCCTTCCTATCTGCAATGAATAAAAACATGATTTGTAACACTATTTTCCAGCGTGATAAAAAGGTAACATGAAAAGGGTTCGGCGGCTTTACGAGCCGAGCTAAAAAAACAACGCCGCACATAAATTCAGCGAACACAACATAAACACACTACAAAACAGATCGCGGAGAATTTGTTGCGATGATACTGTAATGCATGCCACGGCTCGCCCGTTTTGTAAAGTTTTATTTACACGTGTAAATGCGGAATTTATTTGCATACAAAAGAAAGCAGCATCCTATCTTTCGGAACGACTTTTCCACGGAGCACGGGGCGCTGGCCCTCATATGACAATGTAAAAAGGAAGCAATCCTTTTGTAGCGAGTATTTTATGAGTCTTTGACTGCTAGTTTTGCATTTTTAATCCCTTCTCTCGCGGGTGCTGTTGTTTGTATAATATTTTACAGATTATTCAAGGCGGAATAATTTTTCATGAAAATGTAATTTTTTCTTCAAAAAATAATAACAAGTAGATTAAAGTATCAACAGCTACGCTCCACAATTTTTTTTTTAAAGAAGCTTTGACAATGTGTTCGGAAAGTTTGCTGAAAGATTTCTTGTTCCTTTAGTTTCCTTAGTTATGCGAATCAGGGCAATCTTCACACTCCAACTGCATTCCGGAATAACTTGTGTCGTGTCTGTGAATGCTCTTGTTGTATATAATGTTGTTTGAAAAGTATTTTGATAACAGCTTATTCTGTTATTATATTTTGGAGAATTTGCAACATATTTTGTTCTCTGTCGTTACACAAGAATAGAATTGTTGAACAGTAGTTGAAATGTGGAGCAATAATAGAGTTTTGTAATGATTAAATAATAAGTTGTGTCATGTCAAGACTAGGAACCGAGGGGGATAATAAATTTATATGATTTTTCGTAACATGTTATTTAAATATAAGAAAATAATTATTTTAAATCATAAAGGTGCTATTCTACCACAACATATTACAGTAAAATCGCACCTCTATCAAGAGCGGTAGATACTCTCAGTAACGCCCTAATGAAAGACCGCCATTGAGAAACGAAATATTGAGAACGAATTGCTTTAAACGATTGTATTCACGTTAAGTGATAATTTCTGATTATTAATAATAATAATTGGATTACTTATATAACGGCGCTTTACAAATAATTTATATAACATATCACTTAGACGTATAACTAATATTATTTTTATAAACAATAATTATTAATCTAAAACACTCATCCAAATTGAAAAAAACCTTCCGAGCAAAGATAAATGTCGCCGGCAGGACTCGAACCCGCACCCTTCTAATGTCCGGTTACATGCTCTTTTTTTTCAATTTGGATGAGTATTTTAGATTAATAATTATTGTTTATAAAAATAATAATTGTTACCCTTTGCGCTATGCACAAAAATCTTGTCTTAAGTTTTTAAGAACTTTGGTTTATCAATTAATAAATATTTGACAAGTCAAAGCAATTTTCACCAATAAAATGTAGACATAATTTGTCTCGACGCCATCTATTTGAGGGATTTAGCCGTTACAAGCCTTTCTCATACTAATAAAGTTGGTTGTTTACAGGTGAAAATATAATAAAACAGTAATTATTGAATGAAACACTAGTATATATTGATTAACTTGGCGGGTTTGCGATAAGCCGACGTAGCTCAACGGTAGAGCATCTGACCGGATATTAGAAGGGTGCGGGTTAGAGTCCTGCCGGCGACATTTATCTTTGCTCGGAAGGTTTTTCAATTTGGATGAGTGTTTTAGATTAATAATTATTGTTTATAAAAATAATAATTGTTACCCTTTGCGCTATGCACAAAAATCTTGTCTTAAGTTTTTAAGAACTTTAGTTTATCAATTAATAGTATAACTAATACCTTAACTAACTAAATAACTTACCATCACACCGTTTCCCCGCAGGGCTGGGCCGAAAAGACGCACCACCAAACAACTCGATCTTGGCATACACTTTTTGCTTCATTCACATTCATACATCGCCTTATAGATTCTTCTATTATTAAAATCATTCAATATTAAAACAAATACATATTTATGACCCAGTGCATATTTTATATACATTGATTGGCCAAGTACGTTCAAATCTTTATATGATTCATGTCCTCCTAATCCCTGCTTCCCCTCTGCTTCACTGTATAGCCCAAATTGGATATACTTGTACGTTAATTACATAAAAAAAGTTTAAACATTTTTATGAATGGCAGAATGAATAGTAAAGTTATAGCTTGTTTAAAAGCACGAAGTAATAATACGTTACCTATAAAAGCTTCGTCTTTCATCGTTATCATTACTCGGTGTGTTGTATATCATCTGTCATGTCGGGATTGTCTATTATGGCTGTAAGGAAACAGCTATACTAGCGCCACGTCGCGAGCTCGGCGATGGATGGCACTAATCATATGACGGAAGTGAGCTTTATGTGTCAAGTGTCAACTGTGCACCAAATGATGCGGTGCTCGGAGCTTTTGGGAATAAGGATAATCTGCACCGCTTATGTTCCATGTGAAGTGTGCATAACATTAAATACTCTTGTATTTATCATGTGATATATCTAGTTGTTGTTACCCGTGAAAAATTATGGGATATAACTTGACTTGCCGAGATGAAAACTATGAAATTTTGTTGTCTCGATGAAAAAATATTACACATTTCAAATCTATATATATGAAAATCAATGTAAGTTTGTTTGTTTGTTTATCCTAGATGTTTCGCTGAAAATAGCACAGTTTGTATTTATTAGTGCCGGGAAGGTTTAGAAAGTAGTTTGAATGAAATCCAATATGTAAAACTGTTGCTATAACGTTTTAAAATTAGTATGAAAAACATTGAATCCGCCATATTTTATTTAGGTTAGCCCATATATATAACACTCTTGTTTGCTACAGATTGCATCTTCAAAGGAACAAGGTTTTTTGGGGTAAATATTTGCAAAATGGAAAACACGAGTAGGTATCTACTTAAAAACTTTATGATTTAGATATACAGGTATGTTGAAAAAATAAACGTTTAGAATGAAATAAAATAATCAAATGAATGTTTCTTTAATTAGGGATAGTTACTTTCGCTGTCAAATCAATTATAGTACCCGAGAAAGGCCGGGTACACAGCATCCAGTACGATTATAAAATAATCGTATTGTAAAAGATATTATTGGTAAGTGGTCTTTTCATAATTTTCATTATCGCGGGCCCGTTAAAAATCACGGCATGTTGTTATTGCCGGATTTGAAGCTTAATGTTTTCATCCCTCTTTTCATATAGAATTCTTTTTTAAAACCGTATATTTGAACACAAAATAATTTAATAATAATTTTTTTTAATATAACCGTGGCCGATATACGAGTACAAGAAAAAGATAAAACTGCTAGGACGGCAACTATCCTGACCATTACACCACTAACTATTGTAATAATGGCGGCATAAATTAATTACATGTACCGATAAGAAGTACGTCTTTTTTCAATTAGAATTTTACGTTACATCACTTCTGAAATGTTTTTTTTAATATTTTTTTTTATTTGTTTATTTTATTAGTTTCTACACAAAAGTTTTATAGTAATAATTATAAGTATACAGCATAAGGACACTATGTAAGTACAGCATATTATTTTAACAAAAGTACAAAGTCACAGTATTCACAGTCCTTCTCACTAGGGTTTCCTGTTCTGAGGCGGCCTGCACACATATTAAATTAAGCGGTATAATATGTACCTAATTCACTTAAAATTCACACAACACCGTTTTGCAAATGAAGGAACGTCGGTACGTTTTTTCACAGATAACTATTACTAATTTATTCTTGGAAATAAAACAGGGCAATGCTATTACCTTTAACCCATAGTATATTTTCCTCCTCTAGTTATGATCCTTGGCGATTTCTTTCGATATCAACCATTGTGATACGTTGTGAAAAAACGGATATATATATTTTTTATCAGATATAATGAGCTATATTGATTTAAGATATATAAAAATTATAATAGAAAAAAGTAAAATGAAGATCCACATTCAGAACTCACAGAGAAAAATTGTATATATGGGTTTTATTGGGGAAACATCCAAAATAATTCGAATAGAAACATCGTTTTTGGTGTTGACTTGTTTAAGTATAACTTAACTATAAGACGCTGCTCCCTCGTGGTCCGGTAAGGAATCAACATAAACCGAGTGCTTTAAGAATGCGTGACACTAAGAGCGATCCGTTCATACTGCAGACCCGTGTGCGAGTCCATGCAGTGAGACATCACGCAACATAAATACGAGCGAATGAAAAAACCTGTATTAAATAATTGTTTTTAGTTTTTGTTACTGGTTTTTCGATTTGTTTGCAAATAATATCAGTACAAAACTGTCGTTATTCAGATGTAGCACTCGAACAAAAGCATTATCATGTCTTTGACTTTGTGGTGAGCGAATGCAGCAGTACGGTATAGACGCTCGCTACTGGCGACGCGGCATCCAATGATAGAGAAATTCAGTAGAAACATTGCGACGATCCGAGCTAGTGGAAAGGTAATCATTCCTTCCTGGTTGCCGGCGAATCAACATCTTAAGAGCGAATCACATATACCAGCACTGTCTAGGGCAGAAACGTAAAGTGGCAGGCATGGCAAAATTAGTTGCTTACATTATCTATGAACACATTAACGCACGGCGTAATGTGAATACTCCCTTGTGTGCCGCGCCTGCCCCTGTACGTGTCTGCACTGCACGGTTCCTGCAGATGTGAATAAACCTTTAAATTGTGCTCCCGTGCTCGCTTCCACATTTATTGAATATTATGTATTAATGTTATGTTACCGGTCAGTGGCTAAGTTGGCGTCTCGTCTGGGTCTCACCCAGGCGTCATGAGTTCAATTCCGGCTAATTTTATAATATAATATTTTCCGCTTACTCTGATGGTCGTAGGAGATTTTCAAATATTTTCAGTTTATTCGTAACCCGGGAATGTTCGCGTTCCTTAAAAAAAAAAGTGTGTTTAATCGTAATAAAACGTAAACTGACATAAAACTGAGTAATATATTCCGTCCTCATTAACACATATAACTTGATGAAAATAACTCCCTCTGTCGGAAACCCTGACACGTATTCTCTTATTTATTCCACTTAGGTATATAAACTTATTCCTAGAAACAGAAACCTGAAAATGACATGTGGATTGTGGAGTCGCTCTAAATTTTCTAGTTAGTTACTGCTATTTCCCGCTTGACTTCTCTGTCAGCTTATTAATCTACTGGTGAATGGATACAAGACAACCCATTAATAACGAATAAAAATACATAGATATATCGACGACCATTAATCTCAACTCATGACATTTCATCTACTTAGTAAAAACTGGAGTATTTTTGTACTGATCCGTTCGTTATGTGATGTTAGTTGACATTTTCCCTTTCTTAAAGCTGTTTTTATAGTCGCAGTAGTGGAAAAGGAAACCAAATCATGAAAACAAAATACATTAACTCATTACTGTTTTGAAATACATCGGAATAAGCGACTCCAGTGAAAAATATTTATTAACAGTCTATTAAATATAATTAACAAAAAAAAATTTAAAAAATTAAATACCTCTCTATCTTGAATTCATTTTCGTATAAATATTAATAAAAAAAATCTTTTTTTTTTTTTAATTTCTAATATAAATGTGTAATCCAATGTTTCATAATAATTTTTATTAACATTATTGATTAATTATTACCTAATTTATAATTTGTCTATTATTACATTATTGTGTTCTTTATTTATCATCTGTTCATACTTGACAATACATGTTTTTAGTATTCAAAACATGTTGATATGTATTTATTAATAAAGTGGTGATTACAGAGTAATTTTTAATTCATTTATGAAAAAAATATTGTTCAATTTATTGGAATTACTTATTGAAGCTCATAAACCTCATTGTAATATTTAATCATTGAAAAATATAATATTAACAAATCTCAAATGAAACATGAAACCTAAAACGACACAGAAAATAAAAAGATCGCATCTGGGAATCGAACGCAGAACCCACTGTCTTACAGGGACAATTATCTCATTTGAGATTTGCTAACATTATCTTCTTCGATAATTAAAAATATTATGACTTTAAATTATATTTTCATGTAGATCAGCAAACGCCAATTCTGAACATATAAGTTTTATCAAAATGCCCCGTTATATTCATATTATTGACAAGATGCTAACATTTTATAGTGTCCGGTTCTTAAAGGATCAATAATGTTAGTTCCTCAGAAAATCTTCAATTGAAATACTGGTGGAACACCTACATGACACCTGTGCTCAAAAGATTACAATCCGTTTGTTAAGATACAGGAGTCCATCAAACGGACCGTCCATTTCTGCACAGAGTCAAGGGTTTTCTTGAGGTATTTTGGGGCTCCGGAACAGAGGTGGCTACCAAATTCAACATAGTCCTCATGCCTGAACTGGTCACTAAAGTTACATCAAGCGTATTAATGGAAGGCATGCTGGAAGTTAACTGGAATACCTCATTATTATTATTTTTTAAAATCTAAATGCGGCACTGGAGCCAGTGCGACTATGGCATCCCCGATACAAGAGGAAAGTTGAGAAATGCCTGGATAGTCAGATCCCCTCTCCTTTCAGCGTCACAACATACTTCAATTTTCTGGGATACCATAGTTCCACTGGCTCCGGAAATGCGAGAGCAGTTGGGACACTTATGTAGTAAACAATTTAAAAAATATGTATAAAGTCAAAACATGAAAGAAAAAAAGCCCTAAATGCGTAGTACGTCGGCTGACATGAACTAAAAATAATTCAATTTATAAAAAAACATACGAATCCTCAAAAATGCGTAATATTCCCTCAAGTGTGCAAAAACATCTTAGGAATCATACCCTTCCAACAGCAGGAAACGCCTGTTCGGGGCGTGACAATAAATAAAGTGGAATAGGCCAATAACAATTTTCATCGGTCTACCGCTAACACGAACATCTCCATGGCGCTTGGTGCTTGGCGCTGGCCAAACGCTTGGATTATACAACTGTTGAGATTTGGATTCCAAACTTCTGCAAAAGAGTTTTTTATTATTATTTGAAGAACATTTCTTAGCGGCTGACTCATAAATGTTATGTGAAATAAATTACTTTTAAGTCTTTTGGTTATATATCATTATTGCAGACAGATGTGGGTGATTAGAAACACAATCCTAACGTCTCATGAAACTACATTCAGCGTACTAGTGGAGTTTAAAAATTTGTACATAAAATTACTATTCTTCATTATCGAAAAGATTATCTTCATAATATTTAAAAAATATTTTTGATACATAGATTATTAAAGAAAAATATGTATGATTAGAAACGTTTCACGAATGTGTTAGATGCGAATAAATCTATTGTAATTTATTTATTTCATCAAAGGTATTTTTTTTTAAATTCGAAAAAAATGTGACCTTGCTGGAGTACTAAGTTATAAGGTCACATTGAACATGGTTTTGTGAAAGAAATTTTATTTTGTCAAATTTTATAAGTGTGTGTTAAGTGAAATAAAATTTAAATATAAACATAGTTTACAGGTAAGCAATATAAAAAAATATATTAAGAGGAATATTATAAAGAAATAAACGAACAAAAACTCTTAAATCTACCAGATAACATAACATAAGCGTATGTGTTACTACTATTGTGTCCGCTTAATCTTGATACTGAAGACGATAGGTTTGGCGGGCCCCCGTAGTAACTACCTTCATGACGGGTTAATATTCTTCAGATAAATAGTTAATTTACTTATATTCAATAACATTTTGGCATTATGCACAAATCATTAGTTTGTTACAAGAATAATGTTATACATTAAGTGATTTTTTTTAAAAGATGTGCCCTACTTGCTACGCTAGCTACATTGGGTATTTTGTGTGCATATGTGTAGTATAGATACATTATATTGTATAATAATTTATAAACAATAAATACATAAAAATTATGCTGTTCACAGTCAACTATAAAAACAATACAGAGGTAAGTTAAATTTTCGATTCTTTATACATAATAATTGTAACAATAAAAAATAAAAAAGTAGGTAGAAATACTCAATTTTTTTTTTATTAAAACACTCATTACGGACTTATTTAAAAAAATACAAAAACAATAAAAACAATACAGGAAAAAAAAACAATTAAATTTATGCGATGGCGTGCGTGATATTTTTTTGGACGCCGAAAGATTACAAATTACATTAAAAAATGTAATATTCTATTTATTTCGCCTGTTCTATCTGAATCTGTTGTATCTGAATGGATTATTGAATGAAAATACAACAATAACTGAATAACTGAACCAGTTTAATTTTTGTACCCTGAAGATGCTTATGTTAAGCGAAACCGGTCGGTCGTAATAAAATTAAATAAAATTCTCGTGGTTATAAACAAAGTTATTGTTTTATTTTCATTAAATGTGTCTAACCACAAAGTGACTGCTTTCTATCAAAATGGATTATTGAATGTTTGGCATCTTTGTCTGAATACAGTACTAACAGAATACCCATTGTCACGCTTCTGGTACTACGTTCGTGAGAAACTATTTGTTTATCTTGGGTCGTTCTTTATAGTATTTCAATAAACAATTAATAAATAATTGATGAACCGCGAGGACCTTTATTCGTCTCTTTGGATGCGAATATTTGAATGGCGCAAACCACCTGTAAAAAACTGACTGCGATGAAATGAGAAGAATGCCAGGCGAAAGACAGTGTCTATACAGTGAAAGTAAAATTATGACAGTAAGGCAATTGTACATAATACAAGCTCTGTGTAAATTTTTTAAGAATATTTATACTGCTATAAGGTCACAACAAGTGCACAATACTAGAATGGGTTCTTCTCTAGTGTATCAGCCGGCAAATAACAGAACATCATTTGGACAAAGGAGTTTTTCTTGTAAAGCTCCTTTGTTATATAATAGGCTCAGCGACAACATTAAAACTATAAATACGCTAAATTTATTTAAAAAAGTGATAAAAAAATCTATGTTAGCTGAGAGTGGTGATTTCGCTTTATCCATGTTATCCCTTATGTTGTAATCAATGTTGAAATATTATATACGCTCGATATTATCATTATTATCTACTTATTATTACTTACTTACTACTAGTTACTTCTTATTACTTTCTGATTACTACTTATTACTATTTACTTATAATTATATTTTTTTACCTATATTTTATTATTTACTTAATACTATTTACATAATTTTATTTTATATCTACTTATTATTATTTACCTATTTTTATATAAATATTATTTACCTATTTTTATCATTATTATGTACTTATTAGTATATACCTATTAATATTTACTTAATATTTAATGTGTATTATTATATGTTTATTAATATTTACTTATTATTATTATTTACCTATTATTATTATTTAACAATTATAATCTAAATTTTAATTTTTATTGTATATCTACTACTAGTATTTACTTATTAATATTTACTATTATTTACTTATTAATATTTACTATCATTTACTTATTAATATTTACCACTCTTTATTCATGTATTATTATTTACTTATTAGTATTTACTGATCATTACTAAATTGTAAAGCCGCTCATCTCAACACAGGCCTGTCCTAGGGAGATGAGTGTCTAATGTGTTGTTGTCATATTTAAATTTGATGAAATAAAAAAAAAAAAAAAAAAAGACACTGAAAATCGGGACCAAATTTATACCTCATTGGAAAGAATAAAAAGCAGATCGGGGAAGACTTAAACTGACTGTGTGGAAGAATATTGGACCTAAATAGGTCTAAGGCCACCGGAGTCGGTGGAGAACATTTTTAGAGGAGAACCTAGGATATGGTGCCGTAATGATGATGAGTTCCCTTTTTGATAGTATTGACAATTTATTATTTCTGTATCGAATGATCAATAAAACGCATTCTCTTTATTTCTTCTCGGACTTGGCTTATGGGTGGTCCTGAATTTAATGCGAGCATAACGGTGTGCGGTGGAGAAAGAAATATTGTAGCGACTGAAATATCGTGTGTATGTCCTGAAACGCTGAAATTCTGAAACACGTACTTATTTACAGATACATTAAATGCTAAGGAGGCACGGGGATGTGGTCGAGTTAACGATAGGTCTTAGTAACATACGGCTTTTCTTTCACGGAGACCTGTCATATGCTGGTGAAAATAATGAATTAACAAAACTTCCTGGAAAACGAGTGTTTTTCGTTTAACGTTTAATTCGTTCAATAAACGCAAACCTGAACATAGATAAGAGGATGAAAATGATGCGTAAAAAACATTTAGGAATATCATTAAATACATAATTTTTTTTTGTTTACGTGGTTCGATACTATATTCGACATTTTTGTGCGAAACACTTAATATTTTAATATCTTTATTGATTTATTGCTCTGATGAAGCTTCGGTATTAGCAAAAGCGATCAGTGACCAATATATTAATTTATTTGTGATTTTCATAAAGTAATGGTTAAAAACTCTATATTACACCTTTTTATTCATTTTTTTTCTTTCAATAAACCTAGTTTTCATCACAAGTGCCGCTAGAACATAAAAAAAATTGTTTATAATTCATTTAAATAAAAACCCTACAGTAGTAAGAGGCAGCCCGCTCACTGGGTAGAGAAGATTATCTCCACATTTATGCACCTCTAACCACAGTTGAAATAGGAAGAGGGAGAAATGTTCCCTGGCACTGTAAACAAAAAAATAACAATGCGATACATATAAACCTAGCTTGTATATACCTGTTAAACCTTGCTTTATCGAGTTAGTCTTATCTTGTTTTACAACCTTATTTATTATAGTACCTACCTAGGTACGGGTACATACATTAACTGAATTCTCTTGAAAAACGAAAATGTGAATTCAATTTAGTTTCCTTGAATGGACAATTAAACATTTAGCTGAATCACCGCTTCACAAAGATTAAAGAGCAATGAGCGATATGTCACATTAGGTAAATTATCAATTTAAAAATATTTTTTTATATCTCGCTGATTGATCTTTGCTGCTGTCTGAGCCATTAGCTTTTTTTATATTTCCGCTATAAACGACGCCATGAACCAAATGCAAAATATATAATGTGAGAGACGCATAACGACGGCCACCAAGATGAGACTAGTCCGGACGCTTATCTTAGCAATATTTCTAAACGGCATGTAAACATGGACAGTGAAAGGAAGCGGATAGACGCCCTTGGAGAAAAGCGTTCCTGAGCATTTTCCTCCTTGCGTTAGAGAACAATTCTCAAGATTCCATCAACAGCCAGGCTTACTAATAATATGTATATCCTCGAAAGATGTGTAATTATTTTGAGGCGTCATTATTAATATAATTAATAAGAACTTTATTCAATTTATTTATAATTACTTATTGAAGTTTATAAACCTCATTGTAATATTTTATCATTGAAGAAGATAATATTAACATATCACACATGAAACAAGAAACCGAAAAAACAACAGAAAACAAAAAGGTATCAGTCGCAAATACCTTTTCATTTTCTGTTGTTTTTTCGGTGTCGTGTTTCATCTAGGATGTTAATATTATCTTCTTCAATGATTAAATTAGAACTTTGTTTAAACCACTGTTTTTAATATATAAATATCACATCTACATATTTCAGAAGCAAAGCTTCCTCCATCAGGATAAACAATTTACTTAAATTTTGTTAATAAGATAAATACTAGTATATTGTTTTCCAGTGTGGTGTAAATGGTGGTGGTGTGAATGGATATGTATATCCATTTTAGAAAAGCTGAATATACACAACTACTACATTGTATCCTAAGATACTTTGGAAACCGCCAAACCGTGAACTGAAACCTGGAGAAACTTATGGTCAATGGCAAAGTGGAGGGCTTAAGAAGAAAAGAAATATAACCGATGCATTACTAGTTTCCAGATCGACGATGTGGGGGAGACTTATTCACCAGAGAAATTGGATTGGGGGTCACGATCCTCATCAATGAGGAAACGGTTAAAGAAAAAAAGTTCCTGCGCTTATGTAAACATCCTTCTTTGCTAAATCACGTAAGAAAATCGACGGTATGCCATTTACGATCATCGACATTTAATAATCCAGTAATTTAAATAAATTATTCTTTAATTAACCTGAGGTTGGAAGACTGATACGTGGCTAGATGAAGTGGAAACAAACACTACAGCATCAGGCATAAGGGACTGAAGGAAATCAGTGCAGGAGCCATTTCCTTATCGCGGTCAAAACTCCCCTTGGGTGGTAACGCCGATTATGATTACGTTTGTACATAATGTCACTAGCCGTAATGTGAATTATTTCATTGTGCTCCTGTATTCTTTACAATTTTATTAGCATCACTTCTCACTACGGTACAAAATAAATGACACATCTAGTGATGAAGATTTCCTGGCATTAAGAAGAAAAAGACTTCGTCTCACGCGCCATAAACACGGAGCTCCTTTTGATGGGAATTGAAAAGGATGCCGTCATTTAATACGGATGGGATTAACGAGATTCTGGCAACACCGTCAACTCTATCAACAGGGTGTTACGAAGAAAATGACTACAATTTTAGAGAGTTCATCAAAAAATTATTGATTTTGTTAATGTTTTCTTTTATTGTAAAACAAATTTTCCGTTTGATTTCTATGTTTGTGGGGAATATTATTTTATGACTTCTATAATTTTATTCCGACATAATTGACAAAAGCGAAATTTTGTTTGGTGGTTTTCCATCTTTCGATGGCATTATTAAACTGTTTGCAATTATTGTAAGAAATGATAGTTAAAAGATTTCTTTATAATTTTTTTAATCAGACCTGTCAGTGGTAGAGATGACGTCGCGTTTGGGTCTCACTCAGGCGTCATGAGTTCAATTCCTCGACTGGCTATCTCCTCCATCACGACACAAGCAACATCCTCCGCTTAGTGTAATGGTAGTAGGAGATTTTCAAATATTGTCAGGTTATTCGTAAACCGGAAATGTTTGTCTTTCTGTTAAATACTCGCATATACATTTTTTTATTAATCCTATGAATAATGTAGCGCCAAAAACCGAATTTTTAAACAATAAATTAAAAAATGCATTAGTTGCGCTTATTTTCTTTAAATATTTTAGTTAAATAACTAATTTTGTTTGCGTCCATGACATGATATGGAGAATTTCGTATAAGGGACCCAGTGATAGGTCGTTTCTACATCATCGACGATCATTCTAAAATGCTTTCATAAAAGTCTTCCTTCCCACACATCTTGTATAAAAACGAAAAAGACCGAAGACACTAGAATAACGAATTTGTTTAATCATATTCCCATGAAAATTTCGCGAACGTTTCTTTCTAATCTTAGAAATTTTATGGTGTTGCTAGTTGTAAAAATAAGAACCAAAAACTTTAACTGTTTACGAACACTTTGAGGTAGAAATTTAACCTTAATCACACACTTATTCGTTAATAAGTTTGCGGTGAAAATAATAAGACAATATCGTTATAAATATTGCTATGTATTGCTAATACTGAAATCTTTGGAGCACAGACGTCAGGTGGGAATGCTGTCCTTGTTCTACCGGTATTTTAATGGAAGATGCTCTGAGGAACTAGCGTCATTGATCCCTTCGGCACCGGTGCATAGTCGGGAAACACGCCAAACGCGCCCAACATTTGCACACGGTTGACATTTGTCACATGAGAACGGGTCGCTTCTACGACTCGTTCTTGTGTTCAACAGCTCGGCTGTGGAATGATCTGCCGGCCTCTGTGTTTCCTCCATCCTATAACATGGGTCTCTTCAAGACCCAAGTTCACTCCTTCCTATCCTCTAAAAGATCCTCCACACAGCATCCCCAAAGATGATATAGGCCTTGAGGGAAATTATTTCCTCCTTGGTCTCCTGTGTGGAGTTACTGTAAAAAAAAAAAAAATGTGGCACCTGCCCGGGATCGTTCGACTTCTTTCTAAACTCATAACACTGAATTCCAAATGATTATCCAAAATTCAAACACAATAGGTTATTACTTATTACGAATGTTTTGTCATATTTTCAACAAGGAAAGTAAAATGACATAAATGGTTCGCCATTTTTGGTGGACCATTTCTTCTATTGAAGTCGTAAAAATTAAAATTTTTAGTATTTACGGTGGTATTTGTGTAACGTTTTGTTGAAATGTTGGTAATGTGTTCATCAAATTTTGAATTTAGGAATTTTTCGTACACTTGAAATAATATTATATAAGTTTTTTATTCATTCTGGTTGTCGGATAGTAATGTTTTTGAAATTGAGATTTCTTCATACGACAACTAGCGCAAGATGATTGATTAATATGGAAAAATCGCAACACGGCTCAGGGTCCCAAATAAAAAGCAAAATAATTTCTTATTACCGTAAAAATCTTTGATAATCAACCAAAAAAGTTGTATCAATTGATTATTACTTAATTCGCATGTGTTTTAGAAGACTGCGGATGCGCACGGTGTGATTTTGCAAACAGTGTCAATGACAAAGAAGTTAATAAAGATTACAGAAGAAAATAATTCCCTATTAAGTACTTATTTATTGTTATTTCTTCAAACATATATTGTTGACCGATTAAGTAAATATCCAGATTAATATAAAAAATATATTTTTTATGTTAACTAAATTAATTTATCAATACAGAATATATTTTATGGTATTTCGTAATACTACGTCTTTAATATAACATATACTTATATAAATATTGTCACATAACTCCACTTCTAAGGGATCGCCTTCATTGGCTTCGATGCCCTGAAAGAATAGAATTCAAAATTTGCTTAACAAGCTTCAAAGCACTCCACGGAAAGGCACCAGCCTATATATCTGAACTCTGTGTCCGACAAAACCCAGGTGATAGACAGCTTTCTTTGAGGTCCGCAGATTTGAATGCTACTAACCGATTAGTTGAACTCTCTCGGTCAAATAAACCCGTGTACTATGATCGCGCTTTTTGTATATCGGGCCCGGTCACCTGGAATAAGCTTCCCCCAAATATTGCTAACATTCAGAATTTAGCAGAGTTCAAACGAGTATTGAAAACAAAATTATTCAAAAAATCCTATCCGACATAAAACATAAATTCATGTACGTAGAAACATAATTTCAGGACATTTTTTTTTTTTTTTTTTCTTTTTTCTTTTTCTTTTAATCCTCCATAGCTTATTTAGTTGCGGTTTTCTCTACTTGTTATTTAATTCCATTAGTATTCAGTGAAAAACCATGTATATAATTTCATATAATTTTCTCTTGTTATTTGTACCTACTATATATTTGATTATTTACACCCTTAGTTTCTAAATTGTTATTTTATAATACCCGCTCATGAATATTGTATGTCATAGTATTAATTAGCATATTGTATATATATTATAATAACAGATATACTATGTAGTATATCTGTTATTTTACAATTATATTATGTTAGGTTAGTTAGTGTAAAGCGCACTTGAGGTGAACCTTCACAAAACTGCGCTATAGAAATTAACTCTTATTATTATTATTATTATTATAAAGGTGCCGTTAATTATACCAGAATGGTCACTGTCAGCCTACCATATAATAAGAAGAAAGATACGAAATACAGCCTATTGGTATACGTCACGATGACGTAGAAACGTCTTTTCCGTGGGAAGACTTTATTGCACACCCCACACAACCATGCTGGAATTTTTTTTTATTAAAATGGTTATAAAAAACATTCGTTATACTTGTCTGCGACTTTAAATATCTGTAAAGCGTATGATATATTATGTAACTAAATATTTAACACAAATATTGTTGAATTCGAAACTGCATACACGACTGTTCAATGACATTACATACTTATAGACACGTTACTGTCTAACAAAATTAACACAGAATGTGGCACGATTAAACATACACTTTTACGTTTCCAGCAAATTCTTAATTCAAATATCGCTTTGCATGGCAAAGACCGACATTTAGAAGATATGACTCTTGAACGCGATGGATATGCATCCGTACGTCTTTCTCGTAATTCAAAGTTGCGTTGAATATCACGGTTTCGAATTCGATGACACTGCATCTACTCGTTTACACTACGGTGGGACCTACTAAGAAAGGACCTACTGCTACAATGTTGTCTTTCTTATATCCATGTGTTGCTACGTTCGCTAGCTCACTTTCTCTAGTGACGTTTAAAATTTTCTGGAAACAATGAAATAATATTTATTACCATTGTGTATTTGTCAAGTATTCGAAATGTCATTGATTGTTTCCCGATTACAGTTATTATATTACGTTTAATATTAAGCAATTCACAAGTATTTACGAATGAAATGTTACTTGTGTTTACCGTGTTTCTTTTACTGGTATTTGGCTTCTAATGGAAATACTTTTATATTACACAGGATGGCATTTTGGCATTTATTTGTGCAATTCTGTTAGAGATAGCAGACGACCTCACGTGACGCGTGACAGTTTAATACTAAATCAAAGTATGGCGATTACCATATCTTTTGCTTGTGAGCTTTTGTGGGCTCTACAACGTGTCTATTATTTGTAATGTCATTGCGACTGTTAGGTTAGATTAGGGTTTCGGGCTAGTTTGTTTTGTTCGTACTTTTAATGAATTTAAATCACAAAAGTTTTCGATTCATACGTGTGTTGAATTATCATGTAGCCGAGTTATACAGCATCAGATTAATTTTTAAGTGGACTGTAAAACACTAATTTAACGATAATAATATTTGATAGAATTGGGTGACAGTAAAATGTACGATAGAAAACAAGGAATAAGAAGGAAAGGGATAACCCAATCACTTACCACCATTGGCGTGCAGTCCAGTACAGGCTAAAAAGCTGTGCTTACCATAAGAAAAACGACCTATTAAAATACACATGATAGACAAGTACCTGACTATCCAGGTCTGGTCACCAAACATGGCTAAAGCTATATAAAACATCGTTTCAAATCGGAATAATGTTCTTCCACCAAATAGAATCACTCCATCTATAATTGTGTAACAACCAAAAAATAATTAATATATTATGTATATATTTAAGTTAAGAAAGTGAAATAATTATGTATTTCTTTTAACTTAATAAATAAAAAATAAAATAAATTTAAATAAATAAAATTTATTTGCCCACGCCGGGATTTGATCCAGCGACCTGCGGATTCGTAGTCCAGAGCCTTATTTCTCGTCTACGGGGGTCGTCAAATCACCAAAATCTTATATTTTATGTCACAATCGTTTTCAATGAATTGTTTCTCCTTGGCGATTTTATACTTTATTTATTTATTTATTATCTACGGAAAAACATTTTGAGTAAGAACACTTTAAAAGTTCAACTGGGAAGTTCCCGTTTTAGAACAGTCAAATTGATAAGCTTTATTTACATTGCTTAATATGCATATATAAGTAAAAAATAATTAAAACTAAACAATATAACCTATAGTAGAAATTGGTAAAGTTTTTCAATCGTATGGCATTCTTAATACGCATTAAAAAACAAAAAATTAAACATTTATTGAACATAATTACAATAAGAAAGAAAATAACCAAGTAATGGACAATTAAGATTTCACACAAATTAATATACACGTAAAAAGTTATTTGATGTGACATTTCTTAATGGGTAGGTACTACCAGCCCTATGACGTCACCATTTTCCTATTTTTAAATAACCCAAACTAATACCCTTAGTACCTATAAGCTATTTCACAGTGTTATGGTTTGGGTTTAAAAAAAAGTATATGGTGTATATATACCTATATGGTGTCTCCCCTAACTGAAATATCATATTTTCTTTTTGGGTTGGCAGTACCTATTAGCGAACGTCACATCAAATAACTTTTAACGTGGTTTATTGCGATTCTTTAAATTTTTACGCAAATACATTTATGCTAAATAGTAATTTTATATGAACTGTTTGGTGACTACCCCAACTGAAATAGCTGTTTCTTATTGTAATTTCGTTCAATCAAATTGTTTTTTTTTTTAAGTAACAACCACATTAAGAATGATATACATTTGTGAAAGATTACATAGAAATTTAAAAAACATAAGTAATTATGATAAATTTTGTTATTAGGTAAATCGAGAATTATGATTAGCAATTACAGAGCTGATAATATTGGTCAAATTGAAAGAAGGAAATAATATCAGAATGCAGCAATAATGGAAAATACAAATAGCACAATAAATTTCATTATAGTAATACGTATTTCGAAAGTTTATTTGTTATATTTATAATTTTCTGGAGGATATGTGTATGTACGTGCATTTATAAAAAAATATATTTAAGTATATATCTGCATTGTATGTTTGAAACGTTCCCTTGGCCATGCATTTGACTTCTTTAATCTATTTTAATTTTTTTTTGCGGAATACATAATGCGAAGCCATGCATCCCCAATCCCCATACTGGTTGCAATAAAGCTGATAAACATACGATTTTCAGTGCTAGTAATTTTTTTGCCGCTTATAACTTGAAAAACTACATACATCCTACCCATCAACACAGAGCAATGCACACTACTTCTTACTACCGTAGAATCGATGTTCTTGCACACAAATACAATCACTTTCTTTATGGTTTAAAAAAAAAACCGATAATAATTCAGAGCTCATACATTGAGGTAATTACCGTGAAACAACAAGTATAAGAGGAAAAACAATATTTTCCCTAAAAACCAACTCCGATAACAATCCTTTTCTTTCTTATTGCTCAAAACAAAAGAGCTCGAATATGCAACATCTTCTGTTCCATTTTTCAAACAGTTTCAAACCAAGTAAAATAAGCAAAGGTAGGTACTGTGAATAAATAGCATTACGGTAGGAACCAACCATATTATATTATATTACATCCAGGGGTGCTATTCCCGTTCTTTTTAAGGAAGATTCCTTAATTTTTTCCTTAGGGTTAAAGCCTTCTTTCTTAACTGCGCTTCCGATTCTCTCGGATGACAGCTGTTAGCTGAATTCAGCGAGCGTCATTCATCAAAAATGTTAATATTTGCGATGAATTAACAAGAGAAAAACTCAATATTAATTATGTTAACAATTATTATATTATTTACTTTAAATATAATTAGCTAGTAAACATTATTAAACATAATATAGATGCTCACATTTTTGATAATTCACGTCAAGCGGGGCATTAAAGAGAGTCGGTACGATCGGCCAAGTCCAATGAATTCGATTCCGAAGGCGGTGGAATCACTCCGAGTTCTCGAATCCGGATTCACTCGTTTCAAACTCATACACAAGGACCGGCAAAGGTTTTGAATTGGAGTCAGAAACGAAAGGCGTCCCTATTCATTAGTGTAATATGGACGATTTTTGATTCCAGAAAGGCGGACCTATACCGACCGAAAGGAACGAAGACCGAGTCCGAGGAATCGAGTCCATGTGCCTAAACTCGGAATTGTAACTGAGTTTTTAAAATAAGTGGAATGCCCCACCTCTTAGGTCGGCACAAATTAAAATGTTACTTTTAGAACTAGAGACAAAAAAGGTCATTACCACCTAATGAGGTAGGTACCTTTTTATAAAACCTGATTTTTCGTTGAAAGCCTTATTTATGATATTTAAAAATAAAATAAATATGTATTAAAATTAATTATAATATAATGTTTATTATTTTTAAAAGTTTTAGTTCAAAATCTTATGTCACTTGAAGATATTTCATCAATTTGTGCTTTCAAATAATCTTTTCACAATCTATTTAGGATCTTTTTACTATGTCTCACCGGAATTCCGCAGTTAATGAAGAAGTCTTTAACCATGAGGAAAAACGTACGGAATCTTCCTTAAAAAGAACAGGAATTGCGCTCCTTGATATCGATATTGATAATATAACATTGTGGATTGGACTACAGGTGTACCCTCCAAAATATTACGCAAAAAAATAATAAGAGAAATGCAGCCACATAAAATGTGGTGAGTTTTTGCATAGAAACACCATTTACATAAATTATCATTAATATCATTTCAAATGATCATTTTCATGGCGAGAGACGGGACACTGGACGGGCCAACGCGAGGGATGTCATATTAATTTGATATGACGCCAAGTTAATACGAATTCAAACGAGCACCAAATTTAATGGTTAATGAATTGGCTTTTTATATCACCTGACAACGAAATGATAGTTTGGCAGCAAGCCATTTAAAAATAACTCATTCATGTTAATCACTAACAAAAGAGAATAATCGTATCTCTTTTCGGAAAAATTAAAGTAATTTTTAAACGTAAAACTTGAAAACAGAATGCTGTGATTGTCAAAAATAACATACATGCCTTTACAAATTTTCAAAAACAAACAACTATTTTGAAAACCCACGCGAGTGCTGGTAGCTGGTAGTAATAGTAAGGCGATTGTTATTTTTTTTTTTTTTTTTTTTATTCTAAATTAAAAAAAAAAATAAATTAAAAAAATTAGCCACTCTTCTCAATAGGACAGTCCTATGTTGAAATGAGCGGCTTTACAATTTTAGTGAAAGGATAAACAATAATACGTGAGTAAAAAAATAATAATAAGTAAATAATAATAAGTAAATAATGATGATAATATCGAGCAAACATAAGGTTTCAACATTGATCACAACAATTTACAATTGTTTGGTATTTTTTATGATATTGATATTTTTATAATATTATTTAAATCGGTGTTATAAAATTGGACTCTAGTATCTCAATAACAAAACTGTAATGCTGTTTCCATTTTTCTTTTTAATTTTTTTTCCAACTTATGTACATTGATCACAACATGCATGCGCCTCTATATCCTAATTTTGCCTTACATTTGTATGATGATGTAATTTATTGTTGTATTATATTGTATGGTTGAAATAAACTCCTGCTGACAAGCTACTTGCAGTGGCTTAGCGGGTATAAGTTCCCGCTGTATATAATTAATATTATACGACAAAATAATAATAATAAATAAATAATAAAATAAAATATAAAATAAAAAATATATAAAAAATAAAACATAAGGGTCATGGATAACGCGAAATCACCACTATTAGCTAAAATAGACTTTTGACCATTTTTATTTAAATGAATTTATCGTATCTATAGTTTTAATGTTGTCACTATGCCTACTACTATATAACAAAGGATTAAATAATTAAATAATTCATCGAATAATATTTATACTAAAATAGCACAGCATTATGAAAATTAACTGTATTTCGCTAATAATAATGAAGCTTAACTAGACGTGACTTTAAAAACTTAAACAAAATCATTTCTTAATACAATATATAAAAACATAGAAGCAAGGATTCAACGAACTTTAAGAATTATAGAATCTGAAATAATGTGAAAATGTCTTCTTAGCCGTTCTAATCTCTGTTAAAATCGATCACTCAGTTCTGTCCATGGATCTTTAACATTCGCCACTAACGATTCGCGAAAAACTACAAAGCGAGATGCAGACGAGAGAGTGGCAGTTTCCCAGAAGAAATTAACAATTTCCTTAAAACGTCTGCTCCATGATAGAAGCGCGACCGTGTGAAGAAACATTATATTAAACTACACCGGAAATTACCCGATACAAGTACATGCTAAGTATTTGGCTACCCTGTGCTCCATTCTCTAGCCAAGCGATTCGCCTCACAAAGAGAAATGCACAGTTTACAGTATTCTCTAGATACGAGTATATCTGAGGCATTTACACTTTCGCAATGGCTCCATAACTAGTTACAGCGTTTTCATTGTTTTTGCGTTCACGCAAAACGCCGTAAAATATTAACTAAGGCGGTTAAAGTGTTAATGTTTCATTTATACGTTGTGCACACATTTATCAATCACCTTAGTTAGTTACCAATGATGGAACTGACTAATTTTAAACATATATTAAGTGTTTACGGTGTTATTTTGATGTTAATTACTAACTATAACGAGTTTCCAGGAAATTCAAAGATATATAAGAGAGAAACGGATTAATATATTTTTACGAATCGAGTGCATATTGCTTATTCAGAAGGGAAGCAAAACACTCTCATATCAGACTAGTGGTATTTTATCACTTCTGATGAATGGAGAGTGTAAAAGGTCCAACACCACTTCCTTTGCATTTAGCGCGTTTGTACTCACATACCATATTTTTAACAGGGTCCATCCGTCGTGGAGTAATTGACCCGCATTCTGTTGGAAAATTCTAAGCTAACGTATCCCTGCGTATTACTTTGGCTTGTATGTCAAACGTTTTATTTTAATATCCAAGTTGTGATGTTATCAATCACTTACTCGGAATCGTACATTTATTTTTCTAGAACAAGACATTTATCGCTTTCCACATAATACTTAATATCCCACACAGCTTAAAATTAGCAAAACGAAGTGGACCACCGCCACTGGCAGTCTGTTATAATTAATCTGTAAACATCTTGAATGATTTCAGATGTTCAACATTTAAGGGATAAATACGGAAAGATGCACGAATGATAGAACGATGTCAAAATTAGATAATACGCAGCTTTTTCAAAAATCTTTCTCCGACATTTTTACGTGCGGTATTTTATTGTGTGTACCTAAAATGATAATAATAACACGCATAAGTCAATGCATAGGTACAATCTTACTCACTGTTAGTCAAGTCAAAGACGAAACAAAGAAAGAAAAAAATACAAATGGTTTACCCGGCTTTGCACGGGATTGAGAATATTGTACTCGTATATATATCACTCTGTAGAGTTTCGATATTTCACGGAAAACTTATTATTTAATTTTTTTTATATTGTAGAAATAATATAGAGACAAGACGTATTTTTCGGCAGTTTAACAGACATTTCGTAGCTCTGAAGTGATTCATCATTGGAACATCATAGGCGTAAATAAAATATATCGTAATATGTCAAAAGAAGAGAATTTCCAAACTAAAAAAATGTGTTTAAGAGGCGTTTCTGGTCCAGCACATAACTCTACTGCTATATGGCAAATAATATATTAATATTAAAGCTCAATACTCGTACATTAAGATATAGGTATATAAGAAAGAATTCAATTAAATTCGTCATAATTCCTCGGGTGGGTTGAAATTAAATTTAAATTGAAGAATAGGTACTAAAACAGTCAAACAAATGGAAACAATTTAATACGTTTTGCGTATTACGGTAACCACGCACCCGCTTATTCCGAAAATCCCATTTATATTTAATTACAACGCAACCACAAACCAAACGCAGTGCTCCTCCGTATAACAATGAACATCACAATATGTGCCATACAAATGTACATTATTAAATAACGCTAAGTTAATGCAATCATCATATTTTATATTGACTGGAGAATTTCAATTTGCGAGCCCCACTACTAGCTCGTGTGAGAAATATAGTTCATTTTCACATACCTAACAAATACCTACAGTCGCATTACTATTATGAACCGTTTTGTTTTGAACTACTGGTGTTAAGTAATTAGTACTAAACAACCTTTCACTGCTGTTAATGTAAGTAAGATGAAAATCAAAATAATTTTATTAGGGGTGTTTAATATTTTGGGAAGCCCCCTTATTGTTTAATCTCATTAAAATGTACCTGTTCACCCGTACGTAGTTCAAGTAACTACAAGACAAAAACTGCTATAAAACTCATTTTAGTAAACAAGACGGAAATCACGGGGAAAAAACAAAACCAGAAATAATCGTCTGTTTAAATAAAAGCTAACACGATAGACATTAATGTACAATATTAGAAAGCAATGGGACTTATTCCTGACATAGATGCTATGTACTCGTATGCCATAGATTTAGTATTTTAGTTTTGAAATTATCAGTCTAATGATGCCCGTGACAGGGTGAAACCGGCCGGGTCGAAAATAAAAAAGAGGAAAAAAGAAGAACATAAATCGTATTGAAATAGAATTCCACCATGAATTGAATAGTTTCAAAATTAGAAATAATATTAAAATAATCCAGTACGGAACAATTTATTTTATTGCTAAATACTATGAATTTTCTGACTGATATTTTGTTGGGAGATTAATTGAACTGCAACTACTTTTTAGTGTTGCTCGATTTGTAAAATGTCGTCTGAAAAACGGAAAAAAGCATAATCAGCTGCAGTATTTCATTGCCGGAAATCCGGGCGTTCATTGACATTAAATAATTTGATACAGATGGATGTACTCGTACTTTATCCGCCTCGCTTGACGATGTCTGTTCTGAGACGGGTAGCGTTGGTCGTTTTTTTGTTGCCTTTTTAATAATAAATCAATTAGAATTCGAGTTAAAATAAATTAATAAAAGCAATTATTTTTATTTTTATTTTAGTACCGTCCAAACTGTTCCCAATCCAGATTCCAATTTCACATCTGGAATTAGTGAGACTATGGCATCCCTAATTGCGGTATTTTGTTGGCAGAATTTATGAGGAGGGAAAGGAAATGGGAAAGAGGAAGGTAGGGAAGTACCTGGTTATTCAGATCTGGTCACCAAACATCGCTAAAGCCATTTCAACCATCGTTTCGATTCGGAATGGCGGTATTTCACCAGTATGATACTGAAAGTACCTGCCACTCTGAAACATTCCGCAAATAAAGTATATAATATTTTTAATGAAATTTTTTTTTGAATTAACACATATTATTCAAATAAAATTTAATTGCGCACAGCGGAATTGTAGCGTAGGGTGTTAATGATTCAACTATCGAAGCCGTTAAATATTAGAAAATACGGTTATAAATATAATAAGGTTTCAGAACTAACAGAACTTTTTTTTTATAAAAAAAACCTTTTAATTTTTAATTAAATACTAGTTGTTATTAAAATTTAACAGGATAATAATAATAAAAGTTGTTTACATAGGTGAAAAAAATAAAAGTTTTTTTTTTAAATACGAGCAAAAATATGAGTTTAAATTTAAGCGCAAACTTTTATGCGCGTGGGAGTAAATATATTCCATTAACAGGGATCGTTAAATTAATTCATGTTAATGGAATGTTAGTATATGACAATAAATATTTTTCAAATGATGTCATTCATAGGTGGCAATGAGAATTCTACAAAAAAAAAAATTATGCCCATGCTTGTTAAAGGACTTTGACAACTACAATCAGGGTTTTCAGAACAGTCACTGACGGTTTTGAAATACAAATTGCCTTTTTTTTCAAATTTCATAAATCGAGCATTTTCCTATATACCTACATTATTTTTTATATTACTGATAACAAATATAGAGTAATTTTTATAGGGACCTCCAAACTATAAAATCACCATGGCAAAATCCAGATTGACAATGCTCATGCCATAGATCAAGGGTTCCCTTTGAAACCCTTGCTATGGAGTTGCGAGGGAGTTGAGCCACATACCATTATTTGTATGAAACTGAGCGCGTTGGGCGTACCAATATCGTTTACCCTTACTATTACAAATCGCATCTACGCACAGCGGCTTTTCGCCGTTGTTTCTACCAACACACCAGAACTTTCACTGGCTCCGCGGCTTAGAGAGTTCGTGCAGTTTTATCATAGCTCTTCGGCATAACTCCCTTCCTATTGTCTTTTTTATGTATATACCGCACAAGATTCCCAACTGCTCCCAATCGTCTGGAGCCAGTGAGATTATGGCATCCTCAATTGGGGTATATTGTTAGGATGAAGGTAGTGGTGAGGGGAAAGAGATGAGGTAGAGGAAGGCGGGGAAATACCTGGCTTTTCAGATCTGGTCACCAATCGAGGCTAAAGCCATATCAAGCAGCGTTTTCTTTCTTAATGGTGGTCTTTCACCGGGGCAATACTGAAAGTATCTACCACTCTGGAACATGTCGCAAATGTACTATTTTTTTTAATAATTTGTGAAATAACAAAAATTCATTAAATAAAATTTACTTGCGCACGGCAGGATTTAAACCTAAGGTCCGGATATTTCGGAAGATCGAAACCACTCAACCACGGAGGCCGTCTATGGCTCATACTGCTATTATAATGCTAGTGGGAGTTTTTTTGTTATATTGTCAGGTTATTTAACCCCGGAATGTTTGTTTTAAAAAAAAATAATAATAATAATAAATTGCACTGTAAATATACATTTTAGCACTGCGGCGGAAATCGAACCCGCAACACAATCAAATACGTAGATTAATACGCTAGGGAGACCTCGTTGGCTACATCGGCGTTTGACGTCACCAACTTGTTTCAGTCTAGGATCTCCTATAATGAGAAGCCTTCAACGCTCGCACATCCCAAGGGTTCTAGTCAGCATTGCTGGCGGTTTGTATCAGCCAGAGGGCCTCCTAATGAAGCAGACCGATGTAGAGGAATCTGACGAATGTCAATGGTATGCTCTACCTCAAACCAAACCCACCCCTGATTGAAATCATAACCGATATCAGGGGTTTCACGGCGCCCACCAACCCTCAGGCTTAGGACTCAGTCTCCAGGCGTTTGAGAGAGCAGGGTAAATCCCACTGTATCACGTCACACCTGATAACGAACCGTACACAAATATTCTGTGGGTATGTACTCGAAAATATTAACTTGAATTATTAAGCGAGTTGGCCATGCTTTTTATTCGTTAAAAATAGACCATACGTAAAAAAAAATTTAAAGTGAATATCAGAAATTTCCAAAATCTGGGGTATATTGTGAGGCTGAAGTGGAGAAAGGAAGTAGATGGGAAAAGGGAAGGTTCGAATTTATCTGGTTATTACATTGTCCTTAGGGTTAAAAATATGTCGATTCCATGTCAATGACGATACATTCATTATATTAGAATTTAAATCACTATAATCTGACATTTACGACTTTTGGCATAGGTGCTTTACAAACGTGGCAATTTCGTTGATTATTTTCGTTTAATGGCAACAGTATGCCACAAATAACTCTCCAATCATGTTTAAAGTCAACGATGACGATGAAATTGAGTGCTTAAAAGTACGCAAATATAATTTTTTAAAGAAAGTCATTCGCCGAATGACAGCTGTCATCCGAGAGAATCGGAACCGCAGTTAAGCAAAGGACATGTCTTATTCTCAATAAGAACTGGATTCGGTCACCAAACTCGGCCAAAACCCCTTTTGAGTGGTGGTCTTTCACTAGGACGATACTGAGAAACTTCCACTCGGTAAATAAATTTCTAAAATAGTAGATACGTGTTTATTGAAATTTTGCACCCATGCAGCAATGGAATAATTTACGTACCATGCTAACTTTGTGTAAACGTTACAATGTAAATACTTGATACGATCCGGCATGCAATAATCTTATCTCTCACTTAAAATACGCTACCACTGAGGAGAAAGACATTATATTTGTGGAAGTGTCAGCACGCGAGGCACTTTTATAAAATTTATGGATAAGTTAAATTTATTCAAAAACAAATAGTAGTAACAGTGGGTTATGCTCGTACGTTACAATAAAACGTTTTGTAAGTAATACCTTTAGGAATGCAGTGTTATACAGAGAAATTATTTTACAGAGCGCACGTTTAAATGTATTTGTGCATATCGATAGTGGTTCAATCTGGTTCGAACTAGACGAAAAACAAGCAATAAATTCTTAAAAATATTTAAGTATGCTTTTCTGTGTGATGTACCTAATTATTACTAGGAAAGTGATTTTTTCAATAGTATTGACAGCATTTTTAAACCACGTAGTATGTTCCATAATACTGAGCTAACATTATGTTCCAGTTTTTACGATTATGATAATACTGACTGAAATTTTATAAAAAACTAACTGATGTGTACCTGACCTTGATCGGGATTTTTAAAAATTATGAAGTTGTGAATTCTTGCTTGTTTTTTGGGTGCCATAATTGATTTGACAGCGAAAGTAATGCCTTGTGTATGCTATTTCTATCTAGAAACAAAGAAATAAAAATACATAAAAATTTGTATATATTATTTCATTCCAAACATTTTTTTTTATGTCTAAATAATAATGTTCTTAAGTAGGTACCTACTTGTGTTCTCTAATTTTAAAATATTCTACCCAAACAAACCTTCTTCTTTTGAATATGTAATCTGTGGCTAACCAGAGTGGAATATCTAAGATATCCGGGTTCTCATAATATTGTATAACTCATTGGTAAGGAGTAGGCTTGAGAGTAGGTCGGTGGTTTGGAGCCCACATCAGGTGAAGTATTCCCTCACGTTGGAGAAAGTTCAGAAGAAATTTTTGAGATTTCTCTACCTGGGGGAGTATGGCTACTACCCTACCGACTTTCTCATAGGTATGCTCGGAATGAACCATCTGCGGGTCTTAAGGGATGTACACATTATTACGCATTTCTTCAGACTGATTCGCGGATGGTTCGAAAACTCGGCTATCATGGAGAACATGATAGCCGAGTTTCCGAGAAAATCGTGGACAAACAGACAAACATTCCTTTGATACATAAAAAAAATTCTATTTCAAATCTATTTCTTGTTGAAAAAGCTTTAACATACTTAATATGTTCTATTCATAACACAAGTGCCCACCCTAATAAAAACGAACCTATAAAGGATTTTTTTTTGAAAAATGCGACAAATTTCTGATCATCGTATATTGTTTCAATAAATTTTGTGAAAAATTTTATGTAAAAATCGTTATATTTTAATAATATACTGCGTTCACTAAAGGCTGTGAAATATTACAGTGCTTGCATAATGAATTATTCGCTTTGAAAATAGGTCCATTATTTTAGCCCTCCATTAAAGTATTTATCTGTTTCATTTTTTTGTATTTTTTTAATTTCCAACACCAGCGGTAGGTTAAAAGCTAAAATAACAAGTCGTACAGTCATTTATTCAGATGACTACAACAATCAACGAAAAATGATAATTGAATGGCCAATTTCAAATATTCATTGCACAAATCATACCCAAATTTTTAAAACTACACACAGCCTACCTTTGGTGATAGAACAATGCACGCCACTGGCCTTTAACGTGTCACCTATGCATAGCGTATTTTTTTTTATAGTTTATTTTTCTCCTTTTTGAATGCCAGTAAGTTTAAATTTCCTGTTTCGTCTCTGCTTCGTGTTGTAGAATTGCGGAGGGATGACAATTTGTCAGTTTTCCGGTACATTTAACCACCCCATTGGGTCACGACTGGCTCCACTACGCTACAAGGCTACAAGGGTAGAGACTGTCGACGGTAGAGCATTGTTTTGTCAGTAGTGTTAGTACTTACGTCAATTTACAACTGCCTCCAGCTATGAAACAAAACATCTCTGATTCTGTTAAATCGTAATCAAATTATGGCAACCAATGTATCAATGGGTACTTCTTTGAGAGGTATAACTTTATGTCTGTTTCTTCCAGCTATTAGATTAAAGGTTTATTAAAAAAATATATGGAAACAGTCTAAATTTTAGTAAAAATTATGATTAAAAAATGAAATTCTTAAATTGATAAACTAAAGTTCTTAAAAACTTAAGACAAGATTTTTGTGCATAGATGAAAATATAATAAAAACAGTAATTATTGAATGAAACACTAGTATATATTGATTAACTTGGCGGGTTTGCGATAAGCCGACGTAGCTCAACAGTAGAGCATCTGACCGGCAATCAGAAGGGTGCAGGTTCGAGTCCTGTCGGCGACATTTATCTTTTCTCGGAAGGTTTTTTTCAATTTGGATGAGTGTTTCAGGCTAATAATTATTGTTTATAAAAAGAAATTCTTAAAGTTTAATACAGAAAGAAAATTAAGAACGTCCGTAGCGCATGACGGAAGTAACGAACAAAGAATGTGATTTCATTCTAAAACATCATTTTTTGTATTTCTTGGATCTACGTAACAATTTCTACGAGTATATGTTTTGTTTAGAAGAGTTTTATCCACTATATACATTTGAAACACGATGAAAGTAGACTGAATGCTGTAGAAATGAGATCTCTGAGACGAATGTGTGGTAAAACCATATATGATCGTGTGAAAAATATTGAGATTCGTAAAGAATGCAAGGCTGATGTATTTGGGCATGTAGAGCGAATGAACGAAGAGAGGTGTGTAAAGAGAATATATGACGCGAATGTGAATGGAAGAAGAAGACGGGGACGCCCGAAGAAGACATGGCAAGATCAAGTGAATCAAATACTAGAGTCGGGCCATGTCAGAAGTCGGAATAACAGAAGAGAATGTATGAGGCGTTGTATGAATGTGAATCAAGTTTATGCCAAGATCGAGTGGTTTGGCGGTCCGTCCTCTCTGCCTACCCCTGCGGAGAAACAGCGTGATGGTTAGTTAGTAAGTTAGTTACATCTGTTACAGAACGTTGAGAACGTCGAACATTTTAAGAATGCTAATGAATGACACGAAAGTGTTGAAATCGGTAGCAAATATATAAAATTACGTAACTAATGTATATACTCTTCAAAACAAAACACCAATTTTTAATGTGCCGAAGTCTTCGATATTACAGAAACATGTATTTAAAAAAATACGTTATACGAAGTCGCACATTGTGTAAAGAGAAAGTGTGGAATCTTTTGCCACAGTAAATCAATTTAATATCATACGTAACTTATTATAAAAAATGTTTTTCATGTAGTAACAAAACAGTCAGCATTATAAAAAAATAATGGGTCGCACCCTTCACGGAAACACTTTGAGCCCTGGCACTCTAGACATGTTGTACATAAAAGCTCACATAAAAAACAAACGGGACATGTGGAAACACGCTTTAAACAAATAATATCATAAATATCATTTTTCCCCTAAATAACGCAGGACGAAAATTTGTCTCCCCTTTACTCGTTATACGTGATTCGCAATCTCCCGCAGGGGTGCACTCTCGAAATAAAAATGACTTATTTGTAGCAGAGCCATTTGTCAAAACCTCCCCCGAAGGTTTAACCGCCATTGTGTGAAGGTGCTGGATGCTGAATTTACTGAATCCAACGTGCTCCATCGATGTACGTTCTAAACAAAGCAATGCAATTTGTAGTCAAGTGAGAGATTAATACGATTAACTTTTACATGTGAATTATTATGCTTTTCATATGGTTTTTTTATGTTGGTTTGGAGTATGGAAAGTATAAATATTTTGCTAACCATTAATCATTTGAACTAATATAAACTACAATGTAATTTGAAATATTATCTTGGTTTTGCAAAAATTTTAAAAAAAATTTTTTTTTTGCTTTGTGGCGAATTCAATGGTGATGGATGACGACAAAAAAATTATGACAAGTTTTTCCATTGTGTTTTATTCTGAAATACACAATAATATAAAGTGACAATAATGTTAAGTCTACCCATTCAGAAGATCTATGAACGTAATGCAAACTTCCCTTAAAAACCTATAGAAGTTTTGATGAAGTTTTTTTTTTAAATAATCTCTCTTCAGATGTCTAGTTGAAAAAGTAACTATATGAAATTCCCTCGATAGAAAATAATACAAAGTATGCTTCGAAAAATATAAATAACACGTGAGGTTAACATGTTACAGGTTAAGGTGTCATATATACTCGTACATTAAAAAATTCACAGCGTTTCTATGAACGTAATGCAAACTTCCCTTAAAAACCTATAGAAGTTTTGATGAAGTTTTTTTTTAAATAATCTCTCTTCAGATGTCTAGTTGAAAAAGTAATTATATGAAATTCCCTCGATAGAAAATAATACAAAGTATGCTTCGAAAAATATAAATAACACGTGAGGTTAACATGTTACAGGTTAAGGTGTCATATATACTCGTACATTAAAAAATTCACAGCGTTTCTATGAATGCTAATTAAGTCAATAATCGTTTGCTCTATACTAAATAGAGATTTTTGCTCTATTCTAAATATGTCATATTTTATAAGATATTTTTTTACGATCGCTGACGCCCTTTATATTAGCGCACTCCCTCTCGCTCTCTTCTGTATTAATATATCTCATTTAAAAAAGAAGCAGTTGCTGAATCTTGTATTTAATATCAATATCATAGGAGTCGCATCTGCCCAGAACTAGTACGACTATGGCACCCCCAATTTGGGATATCTTGGAGTCTGGAGGAAGTAATGAGGGGAAGGGGACGTTGAAGGGGAATGTTGGGAAGTACCTTGCTACTGAAATCAGTAAATACGTGTACAATAATTTAATAAGAATCTATTATTTCGCGAGAGCCATAATGACAGTATCTACCACCGTGAAATAGTACCACTTAAGCTCAGGGTAGCATTCCCCTGAATTAAATTGGTCGTGGGAGGTATCGAGTTCTTTTGCGTTTGTTTTTTATTATTTTTTTTATTTTTTTACGCCTATTACAGGCTTTTACGTGGACATTTACAAATAATATTGAAAACGTACATACGTATGCATTATAATAGATAACATAAAAAGAAACGCTTTTATCCAGAGTTAAATAGTTTCAAATAACATAGCTCTACTCGGTGAAAAAACCATACTAATGCATGCTTATACTGTAAGATTGATGTGCCAAATATGTCAACAAAATCGAAGCATTTGTTCCCCAGATGTTGAATCCGTCGCATAGGAGAATAATATTGCGAGGCTGAAGTTGAAATGGTAGGTACTATCTTGTACTACCAGATACATGAAAAGCAATCAAATATAGCAGTTCAGGGGAATAAAACATTGAATTAACAATCTTAAATAAACATGTTAAATTGCATTAATTCTGTGTTCAGATAATTTTACTAAATTTAATGAATAAAGTAGATAATCGTAGTCTGTGCATTCTCTAGGAATACTCATTTTCCATTTGTTTTAATGCATATGATTTATTGACTAATAAAACCTTTCCACACCGGTGCTGTCAACTGATTTGACATGTATCTAATAATTTCAATATCTTCATATCTTAGGTGTTCGTTAGTTGTGTGTTTACATATTGGATAAAATATAGAATTACTTATCGAACGCATCAGAAAAAATGTTTTGTCAAAAAATCAGAAAAAAAATACTTTACATTTACGTATGTCAGCTACGTATGTTGATAACTTGTCCAATAATGCGGTACTGAGCGAGAATAGTGCGGGTTTTCGCTCGCCGTGCCACGATGCACGGTCGTAAGTAGTAGCCGGCGATCTGCTGGCTGTAACGACATGACCGATTTTTTTCCTCATTTTTACCACTTATGCACATAATGTGCTATTGATAAAATGAGTTCACTTTTATGCAACTTAAAAACTATACATTGATTGTACAGCACCATAGCTTAGGAAATTTTCTAGCACCGTAAGGGGAGAGTTGAAATTGTTACAATGTTTCACGTTTACAATACTTGTGTTTGTCACTACACAGGTAAAATTTTAAGTTATCATTAGTAATCCCTTTACTTACTAATAACAACATAATATCATGTGTGTACCACGTGTGTGTTTTAAAACTGATGATGAGATATAATGATTAACTGAAATTTTCACCCAATATTCTAGTACTACAACTAGATAAAAATAAATAACATATTAACGCTTTTAATAATTAATATTGGCTACTGCTTCCGATGTTATTTAGGTAGTCAATGCAGGCAAAAAAAAAGTGAAAACCATTTTTTAAAGTACTCTTTGTACATTTGACACTTTAGAAATGGGGGTATAATTTTTTTCGACGTTTTTTCCGGAAAATTTTTGTAATACGCTGACCTGTACTGATATTTAAAAAAATAAAAGGGTTAGCATACAATGGGTTGGGAAACATTGTGACAATTTATTACACACTAAAATCGTGGCTTGAATTACCTTATTCTTCCGGTAGGCGGCAGGCTTATCAGTTTGCTTTACATGAAAAATATTTATATTCCATCGATAAAGTAAAAAAAGTTTGCGCCAGCACAGAATGTTAAAAAAATTATCGCAGCGCACCCCATATGTATGTTGGTTTGTACGAGTATACAAGACACGTTGAATATTAGGAACCTTCATACATGTATTTTCATAGCTTATATAAACCTTAAATTTTACCTACCACAAGAATTCATTCACACGGCCGATCTTTCCAACCTTTCCAATGATGTATCTGAGGCACCGATCAGCCAAGTGTTTTGTTCAGCAACGTTCTGTTTGCCTGTTTCCAAGCATTTTTTTTCATTAAATATCCTAAATTATCTATGAAGGTGCCCCCCCACTTTCATAGACAATATAATAGTGCCCGTCCACTTTTATAGACATTAAATGACATCAAACTAAAAACTTTCAATGCAAAATTAATAGAGATAAAAACTAATACATAAACCAACATTTTATACTTCACAGACGTAGACGAAGACGTACGCGTTAAAAACATGTTGATAAGAAAGTGTTAGCTTGACTTTTTCTAATGCCGCAAAAGTACATTGTTTGTACATTTGACATTTTACGTTTCTTCTCCGTGAAAAACAAGGCTAAACTTGGCTTGTAATAAGTAAAATAATTTAGGTTCTCTTCAGTTTTATTTAAAATATACAAAAAATATGTTTTTGACATTCGAAAACGAAAATATTTTTTTGTCAAATAGATCGCAAACCAATAATGATATTTGACATTTCGGTGACATTTTTTCACCCTGTTAACACTCCTCTGTTAAGCGGAACTTACTCCACAAAAATCGATATCCTAAATTGATTGTAAATTTGATCGAGAATTTCGTTAGGAGAGCGTATTTGTGTATTTGAGCAGTGTTGAGACAAAATTTCTGCTCAACAGTAAAGGTTCTCAATAAGGTTGGAAAGAACGGCTGTTAGTCTGTGTTTTTTTTTATGTTAGCGCTGCAAAAATTAAAGCATCTTCCTGTGTGAACTAATAAATATTTATATAGGTATTGTATTATATCTGAATATCAGAACAATTAGGTAAAAGTATTAAATTTTAGACCACACTATTTAATTTTGATACTAACTAGTTTTAAATACGATCGTACCTTCTTCAGATCACTATGTTTAAGAGCCAAATAGAAATTACAGAAAAAAATTGACCGAGTTTTGAAAATAAATCATATCTTTTACCACCCAATTAAGTTGGTACCTAACAAATTACGCATCGATTACAAAAAAAAATTCCTTCAATAATTTAGAACACTTTTTTGTAATAATGTATGAATTCACAATACATTACGGCAATGCAACAAACCGTAAAATGAAATGTATTAAATTTTAACACGGCGCCTAGTTATACGCAACAAGCCCAACTTACAAGCAGAACGTTCGCCTAGATTACAATATTACGGCGGCGGTCACATCAATTATAGAAAATTACGTAAATGGATTCTGGGACCGGTGAAATATAAAAAAAAATTGGTTTTCAAAGGGAAATTCTAAATTAAAATGGTTCTTTGTAATCAGTGGCGGCATGTGATGATTCTAGTACGAGAGTGGAAAAAAATACTTTTAATAATGTTAGTCAATAAATATATGTTTTTTTTAAATATTTTTATAAGCACTTCCCCTGACGATAGATTATCTGATATAAAGAAGGCAAAAATTTTTGGCCACAGAATAAATACCTAAATATGAATACCGCACAAGAGTACCGCACAGCTCCCTGGTAACAGGAGCCAATAAGACTGTGACATCCCCAATTGTACTATATTATGAGGCTGAAGGATATTTCGAGGGGTATGAGATGAAGAAGATGAAGGTGGGGAAGTACCTGGCTAGTTAGATCTGGTCACTAAATACGGCTTAAGCCATTTCACCGAAAGTTTTGATAATGAATGGTGGTATTTCAGCAAGAGTATCTACTACCCTGGAACGTGCCGCAATTATACTGCATATTGGACTGCCGCCATGGTCTAGGGGTAAGGCTCTCGACTACGAATCCGAAGGAAGCGGGTTCAAATCCCAGCGTGCGCAAGTAAATTTTATTTAATTAATTTGTGCTGTTCCACAATTAATTCATTTAAAATAATATGTAGTATATTTGCGCATGTTCCAGAGTGGAAGATACTCTCAGTATCGCCCTGGTGAAAGACCACCATTCAGAATTGAAAAGTTGCTTGAAATTGCCTTTAGCCGTGTTTGGTAACCAGATCTGAATAGCCAGGGATTTCCCCTTTTCCCCACCTTCCTCTTACCCTTCTCCTTCCCCTCCTAAATACCTTCAGCCACACAACATTCCCCAATCGGGGATGCCATAGTCTCACTGGCTCAAAATGGTTGGGAGCAGTTGGGACTCTTGTGGGGAATTCATATAAAAAAAATATATATATATGATTTTGTATGTCATATATTTATATTACATACAAAATTAACACAATATATACTTTACAATTTTTTAATTTCCGACGCCCCCCGATGTTTGAACTCACGGCATCCAGATTCATAGTTGAGGACCTTACCCTTTGAACACGGAGGATATCGATTTTTTTTTAAATTGATTTGTTTTTCACACGGTGCAGGTCGCTACAATTGTGTATACGTCATCTAAAAATTTTACACGCTCCTAAGGGTCGTTGGAATATTTTTTTTTTTAATATTTATGTAGAAATCTTATCAACTTGAAATATATCTTACTTAGTATATACCGGTGGAGTGCTGTCCATACATGCTAAAAAGCTGTGCCTACCGTAAAAAAATGTCTCATTTCAATAAATAAAAAAATAATATCAAAAATCTAAGCTTCAATGAATTTCTGTCACGGTTCATTTATTCAGTTGGTAATATCGATGAGCGGAAGGTGATAGTTGTGATGGCTGACTGCGCCAGCTATGATAACTGGCTGCGCCAACTGTACTATGTAAGTATTACTTAGGAAGATACTTTCAGTCTGGGCTCAGTCATACTGAAACAGTATTTAATAAACATTTACAACCGAAGTGTTGCTTGAAATAACTTTAGCTATAACAGATACTCGATCTGGGAGTACACACTTGACGCTTTTATTAAACCTTTACAAATAACACAGAAACGTTTAATAATGTTCTTTTTTTTAAATTTAATATAGGTAAAACAATTTCAAATGACGCATTGTACAAAGAATCTAAGTTATTGAATATCCGTAAATTATTAATTCAAAAATAATTTCGGAAAGAAAGAAAAACGAATAAGTAAAAGTAAGTAAAGTAAGGTGTTTCATTCTCCTCGAACTAATATTAATATAACGCAAACACACGGAAGTTTTATTGCACGTTAAATATTTTACCAAAAGAAATTCAAACGTCAAAAAGAAAGAAGTAAAATTATGGCTCACTGAACGAGATGTTGAAACATTTCTTCTATAAAATCTTTGGTATTTCTATTTTGCTTACTTAAAATGTAACTCTAAAACTTCCATTACGCATCATATACTTTCTCACTGTTCATTTCTTAAATAATATATATTCAATTACGCATATTATGTACTTATGTTATCCACGCATAAGCAGCGCCTACAAGGGTTCCCGTTATTTATAGTTAACACTTTAAACAATCATGAATATATGTTTAAAAAGTTTTGTATGCTATTTTTTTTTGAAACCCTGTTTTTTTTAAGTTGGTTTTTGCTACATTATTTAGCGTCACAACCTTACAAAACTACAAATTATGAATACCATGGATTCGTGTAAAATGTATTCACATGTACATACATATTTGTTCAATGCCCTCCAGCACAAAAAAGTTACCAGCTACCACGTACGTACAAACGTTTTAATCACACACCAACGTATGCAAACAAGCGCATATTTCCGTTGTCATCAGAGAGAAAACATTTTTTGCTTATTTTTCTCATTTGACTGTGGCCGTATTAAAGAGCTATTTTCCATTTACGTTTCGTTTCATCCGTCTAGTTCATTGAATGTGCATATTATTTAGCTTTTAAATGACGCCAGCTTTGAGCGCTCGTATTTCATGACACGTTTCTGATTGCAAAAAAAGAATTTCCGCGCCTAGATTGCAAAGACTATCGCTCTATGAATATGCAGCGCCGGCAACGAGCGAACAATGCGCGATGTTACAAAACATTTCATATTCCGCAATTCCACACATTGTATCGCGGGAATTCCACAAAGAACCGGCGGCAAGTAGTGAGGGGAGAAACTTCCCGGATTCCCCAAACGAATACAAGAACACTGATTCATAAGATCCAATCACCGATTCATATATGCACGGCGGCGCAGCCTCCCATCGTCCCATCTCAGCCCACAGCACAGCCTTAGTCTCACAGCCCACAACCCACAGCCCACAGCCCTCGGCGGTGGGCCAAATAACCATCTGTGAACTACGGTCTTCTGTGTTTGAATAAGATGGAGCCTAAACCTGGGCGCGCCTTTCTTTCAAGATATCCGTAACTTACCATTTTATTTGATCACAATTTTAAAAGTACCATCAGAGTGTAATTCATTATAACAATCAGAGTTCAGAATTACAAACAGCCTTCGATTCATCTAGAATAATCTTTCTGAATAATCACGCCCCGCTTGACAACAACGAGCCAAACCCTTACATACAGAAAGAAAGGGTCTTATTATATTCACATTATCAAAAGAATATAACACATTTAAATAAATCAATTTAAAATTCCTTTTTCTACATTTTGGTTTTGAAATTAAACTGCAGTGAAATATTAATTTCCCGACATTTTCTATAACTCGAATAAAAAGCGCCCGGTCAAAGGTCCTAATTAGGCCACCTTCTTTGGCAACCTATATTCGTTAACATAAATCGTATAACGCAAACCAAGATTGTCTGAATGTGTTCGATGCACTTGTTGTTTTAACAAACATGAGAGTCAATAAAATTTTCCACCATAGGTCAACTGATATTTATGGTAATACATACCGTAACGATGAATTGATTATTAAAATAATTTATGGAGACCCATTGGGATATATCACAGAAGAAAACAGTTCGAGTTTTTGTCCCATTTGATTCCCTTAGATTGCTTGTTTTTCTCTAAATGCAAATTCCTTTTTCATGATATAAATTTTGTTTAATTTAATTTTTTAACAAGCTTTCACACCTTGGCTTGTTCGTTGCTTTATTACCATTATTGTGGTATTATTCAACAGTTTTTACCCTGTTTTTTTGTTAATGAAATATTTTTTTTCTTCCAGCAACAACCATCCTCGTAGGCTTAGAATAAAGATTTTTCCTTGCGCCGTTTATTGTAAAAAATCATTAAAAAAAAGTACTTGCAATATAAATAAATGCATTTTCAAATGAAAAGGAATGTTTTTTTATTTAAATAATTTTTTTAAAAAAGTCAATCAAATACGATTAATAATCAATTTTTGTTTTTAAAAATAGCCCTCTGTTAAATTTATTTTTACATGTGTACCTATATTTATATTTTTTTTCCTTGTTTTTATTATGAAAAAAATAATTTCTATTTTAAACTTATTATTAAATATTTTATACCAATCTGTTTTTTTCAATTACTTTTACATTTTTAATTAATTACATTCATCACTTATTTTTATAGTTTATTATTTTTTTTTTATCATTTCACTATACTTTGTATCCTGATGGAGGAATCTATGCTTCCAAAGATATTCGTATATTAAATAGTGGTTAAAATAAAAAAAATTCCCCTTCATTTTATTGAAAATGTCACCACAAAGCGATTTTGCATTTATTGAAGTAAAGTATTTAAATTTTTTTCAAGAATGAGCTAAATAGATAATGTAATCAACTGAAATGTGTTTCGTTCAATTCGTTTTAGAAATAGGGTAACGATTATCTTCAATGATTCATACATTTCTGATTCGATGATAGCTAATAAGGTCCGCGCCCTTTTAACGTTTTAAAATTACTTAGAAGCATCAAAGAGCAGGTGATAAATTTAATTACACATTGAACATGTTGAATTATTTAGTTCGTCGCAGTCTGCAAAGTTTGAGGATCCTTTTCCAAGAGAGTGAGACAGTGGCACAGGACAGTGAGCCCCTCGGCACATCGGAAGTAAGCTCTCTCTTTACAAACCATTTGTATTTTCACAAGACACATCTTAGTTTTTGCATCTTCGGTTGACTCTAAGAACATTTTTGTGTATTTTAATCCATCTCGTATAGATATTTTTCCAGTGAACCGCTCGGTTTCTCCAGAAAAAAACCCAAATTACCCCTTCCCCTTTACTATAAAATCTAAATATTCATGTATGTATGACATTATTTTGTATTATAGGTTAGTTTAAATATATTCCTGACGAAGGAAGGATACCATTGAAACAGGTCGATCGTAATATTAAATTGAAGTGATTTAAAATAAATTTATGTTATTATATTATAAAAATATTACTTCGGTTTAATTTTTTTATACAAATCCTTTACTTTTCTATTGTATATAAAACGTTATTATGCACTTTTGTATAATATATTTTTTTTTTATATGTGATCTAAACAACGAAATTATTAAATTTTCAAAATACTATATTTATAACTGTGCTTATTCGTTTTTTATTACTTATGCAATATATTTTTTATCTTTAACTATTGATAAATTATCATAGTGTTGTACAAAAACTCCTCTTCTGTACACAAGCAATAGCTTCAAATAGAAAACTGGTATAAATTCTGAAAATTTAAAACAAAAAAAACTTGTGAATTATATGTACAATAACAAAATTAATAAAAAAAACGTTTTAATTACGAATAATATATTTGAGTTACTCTTGTTATAGCGAGGGGCCCACGATCCTTTTAGCACGAAGTTGTGCAGAACTAAATTAAATCTGTGGTAGCTGTGATATCCACTGATCAGATAATGGATTACAGGTGTTGACAATACCGATTTAAAAAAAAAATTAATACTCTTCGACCCTAGAAATTAAATAAATTTTTTATATTTTCAAGATTTTTATAAATATAAATTTTAATCAATTCCATACGAAGTAGGGTGTTAAAATAACCTTACTTTGTAGACACCGGATATGCTCACAATGCGTTTATTTCCTTTTTTATCAGTAAGCGCCCTTGAAGTGATATTTCACAAATATGACGCTATATAACGTATCAAAAGATATACGAGTATATATATATTACGTATTTAGTATGCTATGGCGATATACATATTAAGATGTTACATATTACAAAACGCTCCTGGACATGGGTCTAAAGCAAATTCACGTGAAAATTTAGTTTCTTAACAAAACCTTACCATCATTACTCTACTACGGCCCGCAATCTCAAGTTTCAGTGTTTACTGGGCAACTTTTTTCTATGTAGCATCATTGTGCCAACGGATTCTATTTATCATACCTTGTAAACTTCTGCCAACAACCAAGTAAGCCTACCCCTGGTAAATTCATTAAATTTTCGGAAAAAGATTTCAAGTAAAAAAAACATAGACGAGTAACTAATTATATTCTGTCATGTGAAAAACAGGCAAAGTTTTTTAAAATTGGTGCCAATAATACACAGCTTAAATAAGCTGCTCGAATACTCTTCGCGGCTGGGTAATTTTACTAAATTTTTTATTAAAACACGAAAGAGGATAAAAAGCATCACTACACTGTATTAGTTCACGCTCCTTGCTTCTTTCATTTATCAGGACATACAGAATACCAAAAAATTATTATTTCAAGTACGGACAAATGATAAGCATAGAACATAATGATGTAAGAATAGAAAAAAAATTAAAAATAAAGAGAAAGTGATTAAAGTAGGTTGGCATTTAATCAAAAATGTTAATTCATTTATTAATGACACCACAAAGTGAATACTAATCTTTTAAAGAAATTATAAATATGTCTTTCTTTATTCGATATTTTATTAATGGTCGCTTACGCCCTAAACGTTATTTATATTGGGCATTGCTGGTTCCGAAAGGTATTGAAATAAGTTTAAAGCTGTTTAAAGTTAAAGCAAGAATGGGTGCATCAATATAATGTCCACGTAATCACAGGTATTTTATGTATAAGTTACATTAAGTCAGTATGATCTTTATTTTTTTTTACATATACATTTACGGAAATTTATTCCAAAAACAAATGTACATGACACGATTAGCCAATGCTCATTACGTATTTATTTTTATCTTGAATTTAACAATATTCACGTGTAAATTGTCAACATCGTAAGTTAGATCATTTAAGAGCATGGCCATTTTTCCGAGTAGCTTTACTAATGGTAGATTAGTTCAACACGTCAGAGCGAGAAAAGGTCTCTGGAGTTGTGCACGCGCGCTCTTGTAAAATTGTCAAGAGCGTAATGGGCTTTATTAAATCTCAGGATGGGTGATGCAACTTTTTAAGAGGGTATAGGCCATTATTTGCAAAGCGACTTTCCGCCTGTTGTAAAGGCTACTAAATTTTGTAAAGGATATAAACAGGGATAGTAGAGAAAGTTTCTGAAATATTAATACCTTAGAAAATACCATACCCTTCACTGAAAAATATTGTCAAAAGCTTTTTTTCATTCTTATGCTGTTTATGCCATCTTTTATTGGACCTTTCGAACCCTTAACAATATTAAAAAAATGCTTTATAGGATCAAAGAAAAATAAATATGCCCGCCGCGTTTAACCTTCGTTGTTTAAACACAGGCTTACCACTTTCCCGCCAATTACGGGAATCACCGGATATGCTTGCGCCGCCCGCCAAATGGCGACTTCCGGCGCCAATTTCAAAAGCTTTGGAACTTTGCGCTCCGATGGTCGTATTCCAAATTTCAAAATTGAATCGAATAACGAATAGTAGCTGGATCGTTTACCACCATTGTGTACTGGTCCGATGTATAACCGTTGCTCGCAGAAAATTCATGAAAGAGAAATCAACGAAAATTAACATATTTTTGATTTGCGATAATGTGCTCTTCCAAATTCTTCAAGAAATTTGAGGCGTGGGAAACACTTGACTATTCCATTTCAAATTCTGAAGTTTCGAATAATTTGAAGAAAAAAATGAATTGGCATCTCCATTGTGTACAATTAATTGTACGATACCATCAAATTCTATTTTATTTTAACATTTTCTTTCCGAGTACCCAACCAATGAAACGGAATACTGTTTAATTTGCAGATGTGGCTGTATTTATCCAATTCCATAGTTACATGAAAGATATATATATATGGCTCTTCTCGGGACTATTTCCAATATCGTCTGCTTTTACGACCGACAAACCGGTGCCAAGAAAATGTGGATATGGTTAATACCATGAGCAATATGTGCAATGCGCATGTACGGATCGTTCACTGTTTCTGCATATTACAAAACTAGAAACGAAATGTTTGTGTTAAACTGCGACAAAGTTTCATATAAAAAAGTCATTACAAATGTACACAAAAATATAGAATATGTTAGTAAAATCGAACACACATGTCAAACCGGCAGCCGTAGCAGATATGATATGACAATCCCAGTGAGTGCTACCACAATGTACCAAAAAACACACACCTATCTTGGACCAAAAATCTACACTAAAATCTCCTACGAGGTTAAAAACTGCGATTTGTTATCCTTCGGCAAAAATTTTACCAAATAGCTTATTGACCTGGGAAGAACGGAGTCCGGGAACCTGTAAAAAAATATTAATTTTTATATATTTTTTTAATGGTACATAATTTTCGTTTGTTTTTTTCTTTCTTTCTTCAATATCTTCATTTTCTTTTTTTCTTGTACAATTTTGGAACCCACCAAAGAGAGCTTCAACGATAAATTAAAAATAATAAAACACCTTACAACTCGATATTATGATACCCACCACATATTTGATTCCTTCGAACAGGCAATATGTCCAGCTAAGAATTAATATCTATCAGGAAAACATAATGCAACTTCAATTTAAATGTACCTCAATTGATGATAAATTACTATATTTTGCAAATATATATGATTCCAGTATAAATGTTAATGTAAATAAAAAACTGTTTTATTTCTATCACATTTAAACTAAGATTCTTCCAGCCTAGATAGATCTATCATAGACTTGTGTGTTGGAATATGAGCCTCTTAAATTTTTTTTTTTTTTTTATATGAATACCGCACAAGAGTCCCAACTGCTCCCAACCGTCTGGAGCCAGTGAGACTATTGCATTTCCAATTGGGGAATGTTGTGAGGCAGAAGTTATTGGGGAGGGGAAGGAGAAGGGAGAGAGGAAGGTAGGAAAATAGGGAAATACCTGGCTATTCAGATCTGGTCACCAAACACGGGTAAAACCCATTTCAAGCAACGTTTCAATTCTGAATGGTGGTCTTTCACCAAAGTGATGCTGAGAGTATCTTCCACTCTGTAACGTGCGAAAATACACCATGATTTTTAAATTAATTAATTGTGAAACAACACAAATTAATTAAATGAAATTTAATTGCGCACGCCGGGAATTGAACCCGCGACCTTCGGATTCGTAGTCGAGAGCCTTACCCCTCGACCATGGAGGCGGTCAATCGCTCTAATCGTGATGAAACCTCTCTTCCTGTTACATATATCACATAGGAGAAATAGCAAAGGGTTGCAAAGGATTCATCAGCTTTCACGTGTGCTTAATTTGACCTGACGATGGACACTGCAAGGCAATTGGAAATATTAGCAGTCTAAGGAAGAAAAAGACAATGTCCTAAAAAGGGCTTTAAACTGAAATGAAATGCAGTGTTTATGTAACTTTTTTTTAAATTTAATGTATATCAAATTTAATACTCGTAATGTTATTATTGAGTTGTGCAAGTGTTTTTAGTTTTTATTATTGTGACAGCTGTTTCGGCGTTTAAGGCCATTTTCAAACTGTCATTAATCCACATTGTGACGACTTATTTATATGATTTTATTTACTCCCACTCCTTTTCAATTTATACGGGTAATGATTTATTATCGGTAAAACCGATTTAGTTAGAAAACAATTAAAATTCTGAATTCTGTGAGGTTTTCACATTTATAATGTGTTTGCTCTTATCTATAAAAATACTTGCAAAACATAATAATACCATTATTAAATTTGATATATATTAAATTAAAATTACATGGAGTTCTACGAATTAAACACAAAAACAATTAATATTTATGTAACTTTTGTTGCGAAAAAGAGGGTGTGGTTGATCTGACAGCAATATTCCTGTACGTAAATACTAATGGCGTGCATTGCTCTATTACCAAAGATAAGCTGTGTGTAGCGTTTCATGTTGGGGTATTAATTGTGCATTGAATTTGGAAATGATTTTTTTATTATCATATTGCACTGATCGTTGTGGTTAACTGAATAAGTGACCGTACAAGTTCCTTACCAAATTCATGAAAACATTTTGTTTAGATATTTGTCGTGTCATTTTAATATATTTTAATAATTTACTTTTCTTAGGGTTTTGATAACTTTTCAGTCTTTATTAATACCTATTTATTTCGCTTTAAAAATTACATGATTCTACATCCATAAAACACTTTTTACCAACATATCGTAATGTTAGCAATTTTTTCACCAAAATAAATAAATACTCAGCTTTTATTACAACACACTCAGATGCGTTATTCTTCCTTATGCTTGGAAAGTTAATTTTTAACCTGAAAGAACCACCCCTTCCACGAGGACTCGAATTTACTTTCACGGTACTAACTCAATCCGATCGCGACGAATTTCCATTTCCGCGCCGGCTGGGTTACAATATTTTTTGAAGTAAAGGAGAAATGTGTGTAGCTGCCACCGAAAGAGAACGTACGTATTAATGGCCCTCGTTAGCGGAGTTAATTAAAAACATACGCGCTCTGACTAAATAATTAAACCGTTGTATTACACCGACTACACCGACTCGACACTCTGCGCTCCTGGCATACATAATGTTATGACATATCGCTCATATTGTATGGAAGAGACGTGCGGCATTTTCATTGCGATATTTACAATACTGCGTAATTATTCAATTAAATATGCATTGTACGATGCATTCACAATACAAAACATTAATTACGAAATTGTTCTGTTTCAGGTTTTCATCAAGCCTTGGAAAGTCTTTGCCACCCTCAGGAAACGTCTCCATAGCCCTCTTTCAAAGAGGTGATATATTTTTTCTCAGTACAAATAACAGCAATACATTAAAAATAATGTATTTGTCGAATACCTAAGGGCTTCCTCATTGTTACATAGAAGGAAAATGAATTAAATTAATGTAATTTTTCCCAATAAGTGTTGTTCACATCATAAAGAAAGCTTCGAGTTCTGATGAATAACTGTGAAGATATTTTGTAATGAGTATTCTGGTAATAGGGTGTTATTTACAACCACTTAGGACACAAGATAGACAGAGGATGACATTACGATGACATATATATTTATATCTTCAATTTGGGAGGCGGGTATAGGTTCCACCTCCCCAGGAACCATTCATTGGATAACCAACACCTCTGCTATTGGACACCCCAAGTAGATCGCTACATTTGGTGACTTAGCAAGAATACCCAGGCTCTTGTTGTAAGGTTTATCCAGGTCTGCCCGCCAGGTACCTGGTGGGCCAGATCGGGAGAGGCCAGTTGAGAGAGACCCCTTGACCTCTACAGCCGGATTCTCTAAACCCATCACCTTGCACCGCAGTGGAAGGGGTGGATTAATGTCTCCATCACTTCTAGACATACTGAATGAACCCTAGATTCCTACCCACCCGCTCACACCTTTTCCTTCCCAGAACTTCCTTTCCTTAAAAAGACTCATCCCCAAAGATGACATCCTAATGGATTTTCTTTCCTCGAGGCCTTCCGCGTGTAGTTAATGTAAAAAATATATACATTTATTACACACATATATTAATAAAAAAAAATACTGTTTTCGAGAATATCATTCTGCGGAGTGTTAATATTAGACATAATTTATTTTTTAAATTACAAGTAATTTCCTAAACTTTTTGGCCGCAAATTATACAATACACTACAAGCTATGACTAGATAAATAGACACACTGACTAATTTTAAACACGAAATAAAACTTTGAATTTTTAAAACAGGTCGTTCAATTATTGCTAACTACTGTAAACCACATTCTTAGACGTGCCTACTCAATATTGAATCTATCTTTGCATCTAGGCATGTGCAATTCAATTTTTATTTATACATTTACTATCACCCGGATTATAAATCTACAAAAACATAACATACGACAACCTAACTTTTAAAATATCTTAAAATTCCTCTAATTTCTATATTTTGCTTATTTAATTATATAACTCATGTACTTCCCACGTCTGTCTCGGTAAAGAAGTTTTTCCAACGAGACAGATATCGAGTATTCCTTTATAACTATGTTTTATCGAGATAATTAAAAATATATTCAATGAATGTTTCATGTTTTGTTGAAAGCGCCTAGACATTACTTTATTTTAGCAAATTGTTATGCAGTTTGCCCACAGCAGGCGCACTGGGTAGAAAACATTGCATGAACCATTTATTTTTTTCTGTATCTAACCAAATGGTAAAATTAAAAATCGCTAACAACATAACTTTCAAATCAAAAACATGAAATAATATCTTCAAGCGATTGGTATTCACTTTGTGGTGTCATTATTAATAAATGAATTTAAAAATATACTTAGTATTCTCCACTTTATAAATATACATTGATATCTACATGTTTCGAATGCGGTGTATGGCATATAGTATTCATATATTCCTGACGATGAAAGCATCTCTTTGGAAACATGTAGATATCAATACGTATTTATAAAGTGGTTAACACTAAGTATATTTTTTTATTAATTTATCAAAAGTATTAAAATCCACGTATTCACGGAAATTTATTCAATCTAAAAAAACTTCGCCCATGCAGTTAAAATTATTAATTCAAAAGACGGTAAGAAACATTATTTTTAGAATGAACAGATCCTTCTAAAGCATTGATAATCACTTTTCGGGAAAATCATTCTTTTCGGTACTTCATATTCCGTCATCAAATCTACAGCCTTGTTCAGATTGTCGAGGACTTTACAGTGGAGTGGCCTGAAAATTAGCGAATTCAAATGAAAAAATGATGAAACGGACCAAAATTACCGAGGAAAAAATTCGTTCTTCCATTTCGCGTATTTTTTTTTCCTTTTAGTAGACATTTATTAAATTTAATTTTGTTTACGGCAAGCCGTAAAATATTACCAGGAAACGTTTATTTTTAAACCATTTCAGTATTTGGAAAGGTGACAAAAAATTCAAGGTTTTTATAATATAAATATATACCTCTACATCTTTCAATTTTCTACATCTTAGATAATTTCTAAGTAATTAACCATCATGACGTTTTCTCGCATGTGTAGGCAGAGAGGACAGACCGTCAAACAACTCGATCTTGGAATACACTTCTCGCTTCATTCACATTCATACATCATATCAAACATTCTCTTTTGTTATTCTGACTTCTGACATAGCCCGACTCAAGCATTTGATTCACTCGATCGTGCCATGTCTTGCTAGGGCGTCGCCCACTTCTTCCATTCATATTCCCGTCAAATATTCTCCTTACACTAAATTCTTCGTTCGTTCGCTCTTCATGCCCAAACCATATAAGCGTCTCTTTCTTAATCTTACTCATTACGCATATTGTATTATTTTCAAATCTCAACATTTTTCGCATAGTCATACATAGTTTTACCGCAAATTCGCCTCAGATATCTCATTTCTTCAGCATTCAGTCTACTTTCATCTTTCGTCTGCCAGTTACATGCTTCACTGCCATACATTAGAGTTGGTTTCAGTACTCAATTGTGGACTGATAAGTTAGATAAATTTTTGTTAGCGCCAACCGCGTTCAGTTCTCCGTTTAAGGAGTTTTCTGCATTCACCCTTTTTTCAATATCCCTACCAGTCTTTCCATCTCTCGTAAACATGCCTCAGAAATATACAAAATCATCGACCTGCTCCAAGTATTCATCATTCACGACTATATTTCACACTGGTTTAGTTCTCTCTCTTTCAAACACAATGACTAGACTTTCTTACATTCATCATTAGCTCATTCTTCATAATGCTTACTTAATTTCATGATTACTTAATTTCGATTATAAAATTAACGTATGATAATGAATAATTTCAATTTTATTTGGTGGACATAATTATAACATTACACCTACGTTCGTAGTTAAAAATCAATTTAAGAAAAATTCGTGAACCAAATACTTCACAAATAACTCGTTTTGAATGCATTATTATTATTAACTCATTCTAATCAATGATGTCAGAATTAATAGAATTGCCCCAAGAACGATTTTTATGACTGAAAGCAAATGTCACGTTACTTCCATTTTGACACCAGCTTATTTCACTTCCATCCACGTTTATTTCGCGTAATTTTGACTGCGATAAGCAATTTAGAAAACATTTATAAAAGGGATGTTTTGCTTAAATTGGTGGCACGCTCACCTCGCCCCTGCCCCTATTATTTTTTTTTAAAGAAGAGTTAAATATAATTAAACGGATTGCAAAAAATAACGGTTATAGTACTAAATTAATAGATAATATGTTCAACAAAAAGTTTAAGAAAAAAATTATTAAATCTTATGTATATCCACAAATAACTGATGTTAGTAAAGAGCGAAGAAAAATATTGTTTTTAAATAATAATTCTTCAAATTTTATAATTACAAAGATCCCAAATACTATCCAACTAGCTTTTTATACTAATAATAAATTAAAAATTTGTATTTCAAATAACAAAGGTAAAGATAATATTTTAAATAAATCGGGGGTATATAAATTAATTTGTAAATATCGTAACTATTTTTACGTAGGAAAGACATCTAGAAATTTAAGTATTAGAGTTAAAGAACACCAAAGGTGATTAAATAATAACAGCTATTCTGAATTTGCTAATCATATTTTAGAAACCAATCAGTCATTTGCTATAATTAAGGTTTAAAAAATTAACATACAAATACAACCGGTTTACAATTAGATATATTTGAAATTTTATAAATCAGAAAAATCCTTAATAGTGAATTAATTTTTTTTTTTAAATCAAATTTTTTTTTAAAATAGTTATTCAACGCTTGAATTTATGTTCATGTTAATATTAATAATAAAAATAATTTGTTTTAAAATTTATGGTAAAAATTAATCATTTACCCAATTTAATCAATTTTCGTTTATGTATATAATTTTTCTATTCTTACATTGTTGTGTTCTTATTTTTTATCATTTGTCTATACTTGAAATTACTTTCCTGACGATGAAAGAATCGCTTTCTAAACGTGTAAATATCAATGTATATTAAAAATGTGGTGAATACTAAGTATATTCCTAAATTAATTTATCATTTAAATAAATTGAGTTTAAAATGTACTAAATATATATGAAGTAAAATAAATACTATAAAAATAAAGAGACAAAACGTCAAAGGAGAGATTAAGAAGAAGTGGGAATTTCGACGTTTTGTCTTTCTTTTATAGGTGTTGTACCACTATATTCTGTTTCGTTTTATATTTTGTCACCCTTTTAAAATATTTTGTATATCTCACTTAAATATATGTTCACCCTAATGAAGCTTGGGATAAGCGAAACCGGTTGGTGATGTATTCAAAATGTATTAGTGGTTCAAAACACAATGTTTGCTTTATTTAATAAATATGTCAAAAAACAACGTAATAACTTTCCACGAAAACATATTAATTATTTAATATTTATGATATTTAGTTAAACTTCTGGTTAGATTCGTACAAATCTTATTCAGAAATTATTCTCGCAGGGTCTTGATCCACTTTTCCATTTTCATCTAAGAGCGACAAAACAATATGCGTGTACGTAACTTATTTATTTAGTTTTATTTGACACGATACAGCTTTCACATACATCCCCTAAGCAGTAGCGGGGAAAGTAATGCAGTCATGGCACATGTTATGAAGCAGATGATATCATCATTGAGGTCCCTGCACACTGTCACGTGACATGTGACATCACAGCCACCCTCGCCACCATTACGATACAGTGCCCACTGTATGTGACAACGCATCTTGCATACTTGATACCTTTAATATTGTCGAATAACTATTACTATTACATGTAAGTGATAATCACCAGAAAAGATATTCGGATGTGACTGTACGTGTTTCTCGAGAATCAGCGTGTTAAATTTGTTATAATAATATCGATAATAATATAATAGCATTTATATAGCGTAGTTTTGTGTTATTTCAATTCAAGTGCGCTTTATTTTATTAAACTTAAAAATAATGAATGAATAAAAAAATATACTTTGTGTTCACCACTTTATTAATATACACAGATATGTACATGTTACGAAAGCGATGCTTTCTTCATCAAGAATATATGAATATATTATGTATTCATATATTGAATATGTTATATATTATATGAATATATTATGTATTCATATATTCCTGATGAAGAAAGCATCGCTTTCGAAACATGTAGATATCTATGTATTGAATAAGGAGTATATGTTTTTTTTTCATATGAAGCGGTAACTTGGTGATGTGACATTATAATTTTAAAAATAAAACAATAACTTTTTTTACATCACTTTTATTTATACTTTAGCCGACCGGGTTTCGCCACTACCATAGCTTCTTCAGGGCAGTATATTATTAGTATTATACTGCCCTGAAGAAGCAAAAGTATATACCAAATAAAAGTGATGTAAACAAAGTTATTGTCTAATTTTTTACAATATATTTTTTTAATTCATTTATTAATAATGACACCAGAAATTGAATACCAATCGTTTGAAGAATTTATTAAAGATAATCATAAACTTACTCCATTCAATGGTATTCCTAAAGTGCTCCTTTCATATTCTATTTATACATTCTTAACATATTACATACATTCTTACTTATTCTTAATACGACTCCTGCAGTACTTCTTAGATACATATTTATCGAATAAAATTGCAAAATATTATTCAGTATATACAAAGCGATACAAAAAGAACACAATCCAATAACACTGCAAAAATAGCATTATTTTAAGAGAGAAGTCGGGTAAAAAAAATCAGTATGTGTGCCAATTTATTCAAATAACTTATAACTTTTATATAAATTAGGTAACTATAATATCAAGTTAAATGAAACGCAAAACGATGAATTTCAAATGATGTTTTAGTTCACTTATTATTCTAAATTATGTGAAATCCGTGAATTGTATACCTCTGTCCATTTCTACTGTTATTCTGCTATTGTATTAAATTATTCGTAGCAAAGCCAAACCAAACGGATCTAATATTATGAGAAAACAAAATAATTAATCCAATTCAGCGGATTTATTTTTACAGTACTAACGATAGGGTTTCACACACAGTACGTGGGCATTTTCGCCAAACTCTGTATATAATCGAAATTATTTATTGGTAATGGAATGGACATTATCATGTCCAAGTTCGTGATAGAAATTATATAAATATAGGGTATGTAGATTAATTCGTAACAATTGCAACTTTTTTTACTTAGGAAAAACTTCCGGAAATTTTAGTATTAGAGTTAGGAAACAATAATTATTCTGAATTTGACTATCATATTTTGGAAACCAATCATTATTTTGATATAAATAAAGGATTAAAATTTTTACATATGCATGCAACCGGTTTACAATTAGACAAATTTGAAATTTGAGAAAAAGTGTTAATGGTCAATTAAATGTTATTATTAAAAAAAGAAATAATAGCTTTTTGTTGAATTTATTTTCATATTAATATTATTAATATACGAGTATACATATATTTTAAATTTCTGAATAACAAAAACATTGAATAACACATTTATTTTTATTCACATTTTTGATAAATTTTTACCTAGTTTAATCAATTTTTGTTTATGTTCATAATTTCTCTATTCTTATATTATTGTATTTTATATTTATCATTTGTCTGTACTTGACATTGTACACTTAGTATTCGGTATATACCCGATGAGGAAAGCATCGCTTTCGAAACATGTTGATATGTTTATATTAATAAAGTGGTGATTACAAAGTAATTTACTGTGTATAAACATGGTATTAATAAATATTTTGCTTAAGCTTTGCTCTCACTAACTCACTAAGAGAATTAAAAATCTACTGCCTATGTAAATTAGTTCATTTACTGTTAATTTCAGTGAAAAAATAATAAATCTAAATTTTCAAACATGCACAAATTTTGTTAAAAATTTCCATAAATGTTTAAAATTTTGGAACTATAGTTGTTTCATGGAAATTTAGTGCTTTTATATGACCAGCAGATTCCTAGTTCTGTTAGTGAGTTAGTGAGGAATATTTCCGATAAATATTGATTAATATAATATTTATGTAATTTTGTCACGAAATTGGGGATGATTTTTGTCCATTTAGTTATCAAAAAATTAAGTTTAATGAATGAGATACTTTTCATCGGTTAAATGAGCCTTTATTAGCTTTAAACTGTATATTTTTCAAACACACATTATGTAATTTCTCTAAACCACCACAAATTTATACACACTCAAAATTAATTACGAAATCACACTTCTTAGGAATAACTTTTTTAAACTTATAAACCTCACTGTAATATATCCTCACTCATTGAAGATATTATTAACAACTCTAGAATGAATCGCGAAACCGAAAAGATGTGCTGTTTCATTTTAGAGATGTTAATAATATCTTCAATCAGTAAAAAGAAATCAGACTTTGCATAATTGAATATAGAAGTAGTACATGATAAAACACACAGTATTTTTCCATCTAAATAATTAAATATACATATATACAGGTTCGAAAGTTATTTTTATCTGACTTAATAAAATATGTTAATTGTTTGCCTGTTAAAAATATGTAACTTTCCACACGTGTGCACTTTTTTACCGCTGCGTTTATTGTAGCTCAAATTCGTTCAGCTAACTTACAAGTTGCAAGTTAGTGTTTACGACGTGTGACTTATTAGTGTGAATGAATTGAAGATACCGTTGTTGCTAAAAGTGCTTAAGTTAAGAGAATACGATTAATCTAATGCATTTTGAAAGTAACAACTCACTGCACGTATCTCCAAGATATTTATAATTGAGAGAATCTGATTCTATTCTAGATACATCTTAATCTCGTTGACGTCGGCAAATGTGCAGTGGCGCCCAGCACCGTTCCGTCACCGGTGCCTTCATGTTTCATATTCACACCCCTTTCCCGTCATTAATCTTGACGCCGCCAGGGGGCGCCGGCGTCGCCAGTGCTGCCAGCTCTGCTTCCCTTCTCCTTCCCTTCTCCTCCCCCTAGCCCATCCCACCGGAAATACCCCACGCCGCGCGCCAAATACGAATTTGTTTGATGGCGTATAACAGACGTATTTCCGGGGGATTTTTCGCGCCGTCGCGCACTGTCCCGGGAACGGTCGTTGAATTTCTGAAGGTCAATAAGTAAAAAAATAATGGAGTTGTTTATTATGGGATTTTGATTTGATCGTCGATTATCACCATTTGCTTGATGATGCTACGGTGAATTTGATTTATTGTAGTTTGAAAGATTGGGATAAAAAAAATTATTTATTTCACGGTCTTGCTCTTACGCGCATGGGTTATCCATACGGATATGTTTTTTTTTTACTTAAAGCTGCGGAAAAAATATTTTCAAAGAGTAAATATAAATAATTATTACACCGTAAGAAATGGGGTGTTTTCACGAACTTTGGATACTGTTAAATATGTGTGGATGATTTAAAGTATATTTTTCTAAAACTGAGTAATTTTAATTTTTGATTCTGATTTTAAAAAACGATCTAAATCCGCACATTCCTAAACAGTTCAAACTCTCCACAGCATCATTATGAAGTAGACAATGCTACTGGGTGTTAAGATGGCTGTGGCCCACGTTGGCTGGCGTGACGTCAACAATGCCATATTCGCGAACAGAAACGTATCCTTTTGGTGGCAAATCAAAAATGGCACATTTTAAATCGTCACAGAAAATTTGTTCGTCAAAGTAAAAATAAAATAAAAGTGCCTTCATTATAGTATTTTTTATGAACAATAAAATACCATCTTCATAGATTCTAGTTAATTATCGCAAAATGGCTGAAGCTTTTTTTAGTAGCTAAACAATGACTTTTTAAAATTTGTAAACTGAAACCAGCTTAAAAAAATTACAATCTTTGTGGACGGCAAGCTCTGTAACTTTTGGCCAAATAATGGCATGTTTAAATACCGGAGAGATCAAATAACATTTTAATAATAATAAATGGTTAATTTTTCTATAGCGCCATTTACTGATTAAAATCACCTCAAGGGCGCTTCACGTTTTATTAAATTTTGTAGCCCATTTTACATGCATGTTTTTTTTTTTGTTAAAATAAATTTAAATTGATGCTATTTTTGAATAAAATTTAAAAAAAAAATAAAATCAAAACCTTGCTTTAAACTGGATATATCCATTGTTTTATGCAGGATCCAGACAAAAGGAAAGTTTTCCTAAATTTTGTAAAATTTCCTTCCTTTTTTATCCTCACTTCCTTTAGCCTCCCATCATTTCTTGGGAAGTCACACGAACACTATTGTCTTCGGGTAGTTGGGATACTTGTACCGTGTCACTTAAATATATTTATGTTTTTTTTTTTTAAGAATGACAAATATTCCCAGGTTACGAATAAACTAAAAATATTTTAAATCTCTACTACCATCACAGTAAGCGGAAGATGTTGCTTGTGTCGTGATAGAGGACGTAATCAGCCCAGGGATTGAACTCACGACGTCTGGGTACCACCCAGACGCCATGCCAACTCAGCCACTGACTGGTCACATTTACATTTTTGTTGATTATTATGTTTTATTTATTATAATTTTTCAGACCAATGTTTATTTTTATGAATAATTATTAGTGGTGTTATCAATAATAAAATTTTTGAGAGAATATAGCAAGTAAGTTACATCGAAGCATTCAAAACTCTTAAACAAGTGCTTAAATAACAATGATGAATCAACAGTTTTATTATGTGCTGCGTATAGTGTGACGCATAAAAAAACTTGATTGTGTGGCGTCGTCATGAGTTATTCTTTGTCACCCCCGTTATTCAAATAGCTTCGAAAAGTTTATTGAAAAAAAGTTAACTCGAGCGTGTCCCTCCGATCCGGAGCGCGTGAACCGATTATTCCCTCCTCGAGGACAATTCTAATATCTCTGTTGTGCGGAGAGGGTTAACAAGGTGATTGATGACGAAGCCGATCGCTTTTTACAACACTATTCCTACCCGCAGGAACTGTTCTTATCGCCCGAGAGATGGCGCCATCATCCCGATAATATTTTACGTCAGAATTATAAGAATACGTCGTCCTTCATAATATTCATTGGGTCGTAATGTCGCGTTCTTAGTCGCTTCTCTTGTTAATTTATCAAGTAGGCTTTTGGCGAAGGGGAGTTTATCGGGTTACGTTGATGGGTGGGTTGTGTAATTTTTTGAAAATTCATTGTTCGGGATGCAAAAAAGGGATGTAATCATTATAATATGTTATAACTCTCGTCATACTTACAAAATAATAATTTCCTCTCGAATCCGTTTCAGAGTGGTAGATATTCTAAAGGGATTAGCGAAAGAGCACAATGACCCGATATCCAGGTACTTCCCAGCATCACTCTTTCCCATCGCTTGCATCAAGTAGGCAATGAACTTTCTAACATGGATGACGCTGGTGGTTTAATATCGTATAATATATGAATAATACAAAGTTTGTCTGCAATATGAAGTATCAATAGATTAGTCTACATCAATAACTGTATTCTATGTATATTGATTATATGTATGAACCACGCCTTTATATTATTCATTTAATAATATATGGTATTTATGTTTTATATTTTTACAAGTTTTTATACTTTTTATTTTTACAAGTTGTCATACTTTATATTTCTACGTTTTAACTTTAATTTTTTTATAATTATTTATACTTTATGCTTTTTCATGTTTCACACTTTTTATGCTCTATACGTTTTCATAATATATCTTTTTACTCTTTAGACATTTTTATACTTTACAGTTTTTTTTTATATTTTACAGTTTTTTATACTTAACACTTTTTATACTGTTCACTTTTTTATACTTTACACTTTTTAATACTTTACATTTTTTTATATCTAACACCTTTCTATACTTTACACTTTTTTATACCTACACCTTTCTATACTTTACACTTTTTATAGGTACTGTATTCAAATTTATATTTTTTTAAATTGTTTCTTTTTATTGGTTAATCTAATATTTTTGTGAATTTATTATTGTTGTTGTATTTACCCTTTCCTAACTTTATGTTCATGACACATATTGTGCCGTATATGTAAATAAATTAATTAATAAAATAAAAAATCTCGTCTCACTCCCTTTAATCCCACAACACAACCAATTTGAAGGTGCCATAGTATCGGACAGTTGGGGCTTATGAACAGTATTGATGCAATTTTTTTTCTGATCTGATATTCTCTATTCCTGCCACCCTCAAGCGCCGAAAAGTTGGCAAATTTCCCCTCTGTAAACATGGAAGAAATGCTTCTGTATCATGGACACAGTAGGAATATATAAAACTGACATCTTTCACTTACAAATATTCCAACATGTTTTAGATATCGATATTACAACTGACATCTCTTCCACTTACAAATATTCCAACATGATATAGATATCGATATTACAACTGACGTCTTCCACTTACAAATATTCCAACATGTTTTAGATATCGATATTACAACTGACATCTCTTCCACTTACAAATATTCCAACATGATATAGATATCGATATTACAACTGACATCTCTTCCACTTACAAATATTCCAACATGTTTTAGATATCGATATTACAACTGACATCTCTTCCACTTACAAATATTCCAACATGATATAGATATCGATATTACAACTGACGTCTTCCACTTACAAATATTCCAACATGTTATAGATATCGATATTACAACTGACGTCTTCCACTTACAAATATTCCAACATGTTTTAGATATCGATATTACAACTGACATCTCTTCCACTTACAAATATTCCAACATGATATAGATATCGATATTACAACTGACGTCTTCCACTTACAAATATTCCAACATGTTATAGATATCGATATTACAACTGACGTCTCTTCCACTTACAAATATTCCAACATGTTATAGATATCGATATTACAACTGACGTCTCTTCCACTTACAAATATTCCAACATGTTTTAGATATCGATATTACAACTGACGTCTTCCACTTACAAATATTCCAACATGTTTTAGATATCGATATTACAACTGACATCTCTTCCACTTACAAATATTCCAACATGATATAGATATCGATATTACAACTGACGTCTTCCACTTACAAATATTCCAACATGTTATAGATATCGATATTACAACTGACGTCTCTTCCACTTACAAATATTCCAACATGTTATAGATATCGATATTACAACTGACGTCTCTTCCACTTACAAATATTCCAACATGTTTTAGATATCGATATTACAACTGACATCTCTTCCACTTACAAATATTCCAACATGTTATAGATATCGATATTACAACTGACGTCTTCCACTTACAAATATTCCAACATGTTATAGATATCGATATTACAACTAACATCTTCCACTTACAAATATTCCAACCTGTTATAGATGTCGATATTACAACTGACATCTTCCACTTACAAATAATCCAACATATTATAGATATCGATATCATCGTCCCTTAGACCAGCGTTTCCCAACCGCCGGGCCGCAGACCGATGCCGAATTTTCTTCCGATCCGCGAATGTTTGTCGCTCGTTTTACCTCCTAAACTCCAGTGACGATAAATTAATTGATTACGTCATAGATATGTCGTTTAGGCTAATTTCCTTTAGTTTAATCTTTCATAAAATATTTTCCCACAATTTGAGGCAAAAATGTACAATCGCACCAGGTTTAAATGATACATTAACCTGTTAACCGAGCATTACGTATTTATTGGTCAATTGCAAACAGTATCGAGTAGGGTAGTACGTATCAAAACTTCTTCGAAATATATGTTGTACCCTTGAACGGGCGGGACTTAGTTTTACGTTTTGCGAATGTGTGAGTCATCGGTACATGCATCGACATGAATTTAAGAGGAACGGCTGCGCGGCCTGTTTCACACAAAACTTAATTTTGGATTTGAAGGCAATCCCCGGTTAACAGGTTAATATTATTGCGTTAAAAAATGCGATAAAACGCGCACGATCGCCCTTCAAAATTTAGAAGAATTTTTATTTTCTACTGACGTAAACCGGAAATTAATTGTAAACATAATAAGTCAACATTTAAGGGCATTAATTATAAACTTCAATCACTATTACCACGATAATGAGGATCCTCATAAAGGCAACATATCGTTTAAAAATTCCTTCATGGAATACTTCACGCGTATCTAATACTCCTAGAAAACCTAATCAAAATCTACCAAAAAACCTAAAAACAATTATATTGCAAGTTATATTTCTTTTTGTATACGCAATCAGACCATTATATGTTTGTTTACCTGTTGTACATTTACTTTACTTATTAATTATTAACGCCTTGGGCTTTTACATATTTTTAATATTAAAATGATTTTGCGCACAATACAGAAATAAAAAAAAAAGGTTTTAGGTTAACAAAAACCGAACATGATACATATGGTATAATATATAATAAATAATGTATAAGTGCACGACACAGAGACAATAAAGAAGAAAAAATAAGAGTTAAACAAGATTAAATAAGATAAAAAATTAAGTAAGAAATACTACATAAATAACAGTTTTTATTTCTGCGTTACCAGTCCGCCAAATATTTCTCCTATATTCGTCGGTCCGCAGATGTAAAAATGTTGTAAAACGCTGCCTTAGACAATTTATGCGTATCTTTGTAATGTTTTTCTTTACAACTTGTAGCCCTATAAGTGACGGTGTCATCACCACCATTCCATCTGAATAACTTACATTATTTACACATTGTCTCCAACATGTTAGCCAACTACTGCATACCTTATTATACAAGTTTCTTCGTCAATGAATACATTACATACTAAGTAATTAACATTCAAACAAATAAACAGAAAAAATAGTAGCAATGGTAAAAGAAGCACAAGATATTCACGACTGTGGGTTAATGATCGACCTAGTCACATTTAATCTCAGAATAGATATGGAACCTACCAGAAGAAGAAAAAATGTCGTAAAATGAAAGGTGTCGCATCTGCAAAATTTCGGTTTTCTCTGTGTTGTCTTAAACTATCCAATTTATTCCATATTTCTATATGATGCCAAAAAAAATCATCTGAAATTGCATTATGCATTCTGCGTAGAAAGTCAAAACTAACTTTGTTTTTAGAATCCTGTTAACCTCACACAACGCAAATTTAACACCTCACATTTGGAACGTTAAAATTCTTTGTGGCTTCATTGTAATGACTCTAGTTCTCAATGTTTTTATTTTGTGAAAACGATCTAATTGTCTTAATGGATCTCCGTAAAAAATACATTACTTTAACCAGATGTAGGCAGAGTGACAATGCGTGCATTTGGAACACAGCTGCCTATAGTTGAAGACAATATTGCGCACACCCACTGAGTTATTCTACAGTACTATCTAAGATATTCTTTTTATATTTTGTCGTGAGAAAAATGTTACCATGAATCTTAAATCTTAATCATCCCAATGAAAACTACTGTTAATATAGATATTATTCAACCGCCAGATTGAATTTAAATATTGGTCGTTTTTAAAAAATTATAGTGATTAAAATCTACGAGATAAATAATATCAAAGCCAAGCGCCAAAATATCGCAAGCGCTGAGAGAAAGAAATCAAAACTGTTGCAGTTCATGGCTGTTTTACCATTGTATTGCAAATAAAAAGTTCAATAATGTAGGAGGTTCCATGTCGTTTACCTTCGCATTCAATTAAGATTTTTACATAAACGTAGTTAAAAACGTATTAACAACGTTAACGTTGTTGTGATTTAAAAATAAACTGTATGTTGTTTTGCTTAATTGAAAAAGACACTAAATCTCCAATAATTTAGATTACACCTATACGAATGTTAATTTGTTTAAGCCTGGTAAACCTTAGCAATAATGCTGATAATATTAACATAGGCGCCGTTGGTGACAAGCGTTGTAGACAAAGCGAAATCTTACTTATATTTATGTAACTTTAAGTATTGGGACCTTCAACGTTAAACGCCGGAATATTGATTACTTGGGTTGTTTACTTTAACTTGAAATATTTAATAAAACGGTTATTTAATGTCATTTCAAAGGGCCGATATATTTTTTTATTAATTGGCAGCTTAATTTACGTATCGTTTTACAAATATTTTAATCAACACTTCGTGCTAATTGAGAATCAATCCTCAAAATCCACGTGTAAATATAGTGTCAGTTATTCAAAGAATGTGTTATTTGTAAAATATTTATGAATTTGTTAAAAACATTCCTCTCGTGTCATCAATTCTCCATGAATGTTGTCAACATTTGACATTCAGTCATTATAAATATGATTTTTATAAACAATAATTATTAATCTAAAACACTCATCCAAATTGAAAAAACCTTCCGAGCAAAGATAAATGTCGCCGGCAGGACTCGAACCTGCACCCTTCTAATGTCCGGTTAGATGCTCTACCGTTGAGCTACGTCGGCTTATCGCAAACCCGCCAAGTTAATCAATATATACTAGTGTTCCATTTTAATAATTACTGTTTTTATTATATTTTTTCCTGCCGGCGACATTTATCTTTGCTCGGAAGGTTTTTTCAATTTGGATGAGTGTTTTAGATTAATAATTATTGTTTATAAAAATAATAATTGTTACCCTTTGCGCTATGCACAAAAATCTTGTCTTAAGTTTTTAAGAACTTTAGTTTATCAATTAATTATAAATATGTTTTATTAATCTTGTTTTTTTTTTTAAGTATGTTATTATCTTTAAAATAGCCACGAGTTCTATTACGCTATTTATGCGATAATCTAAACAAAAAGAAATATTGTTACGAAAAATACAATTTTGGTAATAGCTTAATTTTTATGTGTTTTTCTCCATCGACAAAAATCAAGTTCATGGTATAAACACTCTAATAACAAATAATATCGAAAATAAAATTTTATTACATATCGTAGTAAAGAGGTTATATATCTGGGAACTTCCTTCTGCAAACATTCTTAAGTTTTATGAATGCGGGGTAAGTGGTGTTGAATATCAATCTTCAAGTTCTTGGGTTCGTATATAAAACAATTTATTGAATGATTTAGTCATATTTATTATTTTAACAGCGATCCTAATGACAGCTATAAACCCAATATCGTAAGGTTTCACCGCAGATGGGATCGAACCTCCAACCACCCGACTAAAAGTTAAATGCATCGATCTTTGATCTTTACAGAGGCCATTATTATAATTTGACACATAATAGTTGACCTAACTATTAGTTCCAAAATTCCCGATCAATCAAATATTGAGGGAATAACTGCATCCCGGATGCAAAATCAATATTTTTAGGTATTGTGGAATTACCTGACATTGTGCACGACCTATTTTATGGTTTTCCTAATTGGAATTTCAAAGCACAATCTAAATTAGTCTACCATTATCGTGCGGTGAAACAATAATTTCCAAGGAGAGGTGTATTTCTGCGGTCAACGGAATAATATCGTTCCAGAAATGCGATTATAATCGAGGCTTGAAGATACCACGTTTCTAGTAAAGTTGTTTCGTCATAAATACACGGTTTACCTTTCCTAGAAGGCAGCATTGGAACCATCTCAACCGGAATCGAACTCTGACATCCGAGAGGTCGTTGGGACGACCAGACCTTTCTTCGAACGTAATTTGATGACGCATAACCATAAATATATCTCCGATCACTTTGCAGAAGAATGTTGAAATAATTAGCTTTAGCATCGATCGTAAAACAAAATTCTTTTAAAATACAATAACAAATTTTAATAATGTATTTGTTTGCATATATTAAAAGGTTTGCCTAATCCTAGATCAAGTAAAAAGGTATGACTCATTGTTGAATTCTTCTTTCACATAATATTATCAACATTACGTATGAGAAAACGAGTATTTTGTATTACATAATAAGCATTGTGACGCTTGGTTGAAATTTAATATTTCATACAAAATCCTTAGAATAATAGGAATTTTATATATTTCTGGGCAATCGAACCCAGGACCTCTCCATTCCCAGATACGAACGATACCTTTTTTATTTTCTGCTTCAAATTTTATTTGAAGTTCGTTAACAATTGAACGTTCTGCAATGATGGAATATTTATTTATTTTTATAAACAATAATTATTAGCCTAAAACACTCATCCAAATTGAAAAAACCTTCCGAGAAAAGATAAATGTCGCCGACAGGACTCGAACCTGCACCCTTCTGATTGCCGGTCACATGCTCTACCGTTGAGATACGTCGGCTTATCGCAAACCCGCCAAGTTAATCAATATATACTAGTGTTTCAATCAATAATTACTGTTTTTTTTATTAGTAATTATTGAATGAAACACTAGTATATATTGATTAACTTGGCGGGTTTGCGATAAGCCGACGCAGCTCAATGGTAGAGCATCTGACCGGCAATCAGAAGGGTGCAGGTTCGAGTCCTGTCGGCGATATTTATCTTTTCTCGGAAGGTTTTTTCAATTTGGATGAGTGTTTCAGGCTAATAATTATTGTTTATAAAAATAATTGTTACCCTTTGCGCTATGCACAAAAATCTTGTATTAAAAAACTTTAGTTTATCAATGAATGAATATATTATAGTCTGTTGTTGTGTCTTTATTTTATAGCGCAAAGTTATTTTTATAAACAATATTATTAAATTTTCAATTGAAAAAACCTTCCGAAAAGGTTTTACGGAAGGTTTTTTCAATTTGGATGAGTGTTTTAGATTAATAATTATTGTTTATAAAAATAATAATTGTTACCCTTTGCGCTATGCACAAAAATCTTGTCTTAAGTTTTTAACAACTTTAGTTTATCAATTAATAAATATTTGACAAGTCAAAGCAATTTTCACCAATAAAATGTAGACATAATTTGTCTCGACGCCATCTATTTGAGGGATTTAGCCGTTATAAGCCTCTCTCATACTAATAAAGTTGGTTGTTTACAGGTGAAAATATAATAAAAACAGTAATTATTGAATGGAACACTAGTATATATTGATTAACTTGGCGGGTTTGCGATAAGCCGACGTAGCTCAACGGTAGAGCATCTGACCGGACATTAGAAAGGTGCGGGTTCGAGTCCTGCCGGCGATATTTATCTTTGCTCGGAAGGTTTTTTCAATTTGGATGAGTGTTTTAGATTAATAATTATTGTTTATGAATATTTATTTATTTGAAACTCACATTATTTAACAATAAAATGTAAAAAAGCTTTGACTGCCCATATGAACAAATCCCGTTTTAGGACAGTCAAATTGAGTTCATATTAAGTGCCATTATACAAAAATGGAAGGGAAAAATGCTAGTATTGACAAAGTGTGGTTATATGGTTTTGACCGGTCAGTGGCTGAGTTGGCATCGCGTTTGGGTCTCACCCAGGCGTCGTGAGTTCAATTCCTCGGCTGGCTCCTGCCGCTGGCTGGTTCAAGTCCTCCATTTACGACACAAGCAACATCTTCCGCTTACTGTGATGGTAGTAGGAGATTTTCAAATATTGTCAGGTCATTCGTAACCAGGGCATATTTGTCTTTCTTAAAAAAAAAAAAAAATATATATATATATATATATAATATATCTATAAAAAAGTATAATAAATAAATATAAAATAATAGCTAAGTTCAAAGAGATGAGAAAAAAAGTATGGAGTAATCGTTTACCTAAACCAGATAATTTGAGTACTTACGAAGAGATGAGAAAAACAAATATTTTACAGTAAACAATTATGTATATGTATTTGATATGTACCGGAATAAGGAAAATCGTTTAAAATTGAGTACTTAGAAAAATAAAATATTATTGAGTAATATTGATAAGATTGAGTTACGTATCACTCAGCTTTAAGAGCCGACGACGAAACTAAGTGATGCAGCCCGAAGAGGGTGCAGCAAATAGTTATTAACATATTAAATATATTTTATTCATTAAGTACAAAAGTAACTTTAGTAAATTGTTTATCAAATGTTTGTCCTTTTTCCTTTCCTCGGTTAGGGTTTTTAATCCAGTTAAGATCTTTTCCCAAAGAGCACAAATAACGAAACATAAATTTAGTAAATCAAAATATGAGATGGTAATAGTAATAAGGCCAAAGCGCCACTAATGTATATGTTTGTAATTATTTTAAAAAAAAAATAAAGAATTTACTGTCAGTCAGCATATGTTCGTTTACATTACAATCAGGTTTACAAGCTTCAATCAATAAGTTTTTCCAATAAATTATTAAAGAAAAAATATTACTTATAGTTCTAATTTCGCAATAATCATAGATTTCCATTGTTTTCTATTCTGTTCAACATTCCTGAGTGTATTGAAATACCGTCCTGAAATATTTGCACATAACTCAATGAAGGGAACACCCTCATTTGGTCAAAATTAATTCGTGAATACCATTATTATAAAAATAATCTTGTTTTAGAATTCAATGATTTTCAGGGGACACCTTCATTCGCTTAGATGCCTTTAAATACCTAATATAGTTTTAAATTTGATTAACAACATTCAAAGCGTCTGGCACTGTTGAGAATTTAGTCAGCACCTCATGTATTATCATTTTCTGTCCAACAAGACCCAGGCAAATTGACAGGTTACTAAAATCAGCAGATCTTGATTTTGCTAATCGATTAGTCGAAGTGTCTTGGCTAAATAGAGTCATCTGCTAATATAATGCTTTTTATGTGGCTAACCTGGCCATGGAACAAACCTCCAGCAATTTATTTAATATCCAGATTTTTATCTTGTTGTTTGTTTCTTACCATCTTATTTTGTATTTGATATTTTGTCATGTTTCCTGGTTATATACTGAAAGGATCATATAATGCTTTTATACAATTGTTAAATACCCACCGTAATTTTATTTTTTGTGAAGTTAAGTTTTTCCTTATTTTAAGTTTAATAACTTAAATTCTTTTATAATTTCTTCAAAAGATTGGTATTCACTTTGTGGCATCATTATTAAAAAAAGAAATTAAAAATTGCTTTGTATTCACCACTTTATTACACAATTATAAACATAAGCAAAAATTGATTAAAGTAGGTAAGTAATTAATCAAAAATGTTAATAAAAAATATTATAAAACATTGCAACTATTTTTAAATTGAAAAGACTTTTCAGCATTAGAGTTAAAATAATAATAATAAATGTTTATTCCGGTATGTGGGGAGGTAGTGGGGAGGTTAAGGAATATCCAAGGTGTTTAAATGATAACAATTATTGTGGAGTTGCCATTTACATTATTTATTTATTTATTATAAATTAAGTACGGTAAATTTTTGTTCCTACGTAAATTGGTCGTTTTTAATTTAATTTAAAGTCCACCATAATGCTAATTTTAATTTTTTTTTGTGTTCATTATATTTTCAAAGTGGACTGGGTAATTTTTTTTTAAATCAGCCCCCAAAATAATTGTTAAAGATGCCTCTAAAATCGCGGAAAATCAGTTCCTTTAATGGCCTATATTTCATAATGTAAAACAAAAATAAGTAAAATACTTCTCATACGTATTAGATATTTACTAAAATTTTAATTAAAAAAAAAAACATGTATCATTAGATTTAGGTGAGTATTTTGACCTCAAATCCAAAATTATGTTTTGTATGAAACAGGCGGCACAGCCGTTCCTCTTAAGGTAAAAAAGTATTACTCATGTGAGGAATGTAAAGGTTTTGCATAATGTTTTTTTTTCTTTAAATGTGAAATAATATTATTCAACAATAGGTCAAACTACTTTGAATACAAACATCATCGATATGGCGTATGCTCGGGCAGGATAGACTAATGAATCCATATTTCTAAATCGTTATTTATCAATCGTGTCGATTCTTATATCTTGTCCAATTTTCTATAGGACGCAGAAAAATACTAAAACATGGGGACGATCCATTTTAAAAATAAATATAATTCGATTTAGTTGGTTGCAAGATTTAAAAAAATAATTTAAAATTTAAATAAAAATTGATATAAAATAGAATTTAAAATTGTATGATAAATTTTAAAATAAAAATCAAAATACCCTTAAAAAATAGGGACGATTTTTTTTTTTAATTTAAAAAAACCACGCCGAGCATCGAACCCCCATCAACTGCTTGGAAGGCAACTATACTGACCATTACACCACCAACTATTGTAGGTAAGAACGGCGCGATGGCATAAATTAATTACATATAATTTCCTCAATAGATTTGTAATCACTTTGTGGCGTCATTATAAATAAATTAATAAGAATTACTTTGTTTCAACCACTTTATAAATATGCAGGGTATCATGCGATGTACTAAACTTACTTTAACCAGTGATTTTTGACTTTATTTGGAGTAAAAAATGATCCTAAAATTTGCTCTCTAAGGACATTTTTTTTGTTTCACCTAAAAACATATAAATTATTTAAGCAAGTGAGAAGTGGTCTCGAGGTTGGGGTTGAACGGTAACTCGTATGTGTGATCTTTAACATATGCAAAAAAAAAATTTTTTTTTTTTTGGAAAAAATTATTTTGAAAAAAAAAATACGAAAAACGTCACCGTAGGCTAAAATTTTATTTAAATTTTTAATTACAAATACGGTCAGAAATCACTCGTTTAAAAGTCAGGCACATCTCTTAACACCATATATAAATATCAACATGTTTTGAAGGCAAATCTTTTCTTTTTGTGTTTGCAATTTGTCTATTCTTAAATTTTTATTTTCTGTTTATCATTTGTCTATACTTGAATATTAAAAAATGGTGTAAATAAAGTTATTCCTATTATTAAATTTATAATAATTATTTTGTTTAAAACCACTGTATTTAAGATGTAAATAAATATCTACATGTTAAATTATGACATTATTCTTATTAATTTATTAGAAATTTATAGGTACTGAAAATAAGAAAAATTATGTATTTTTTTAAGTTTAGAATTTTGCGTATATCTACATTACATCCGAAATTATTATTTTAATAATTTTCTTCATCTTATTTCTGTCCTCAGCTTCTTATTTGAAGTCAGTTGGGAAATCATTGGTTTATTTAGACCTGGACGATGTTTTGTATTTTCGTCTTCAAAAAAATATTTTATTTATTGAGGACCTGTAACGCAGACCTGATAACACCTTCGGTATTCACACATATTCATTCAAATAGTACAAATAGATCGCTATGCTTTTCGAAGAATTAATAAAAAAAAGTATTTTTGGATATGGGGTAAGGTAAGGACAGGAACAACGGTATTGATAGTAAATTGTCGAATAATTATAAAATATTATGTTTATTGCATCCATATCACATTATTGCTAGTACAAAAGAAGTAAGATTAAGCTAATAGGAATAATGACACTTAATGCTAAAAATGAGATTACGAATAACTTAAATCTAAACCTTAAAATGGAATGTTTCTGAAATGCTTGCTATTTCGGATAATAAATTAATTCGAGATGATGATACAATTATACATATTTGTGACGTCACAAACGTAATTAAAATCGAACAGAGTTTATTTTTTTAAAGAAAAAATAAATTTTTATGAAGACGTATAGTATCTTGTTAAAGATTTATATGTAAATTTTAAGATAATAACTTCACGCTACTTAAAGAATGAAGTTTCGTCATGTGTCTAGTTTGAAAGAATCGTTGGTGTGGCCTTTACCGACACTCTTTAATGACTTTGAAATTCTAATAAAAACATGGAACGTAATTTCCATGTTTTTAAATATTTGTTTTATGGCTTATTCAAATATTCAATGATGGGTATGTGTAAATGTATAAGTTTAGTGAAACATGATATCGATAATGACTGCGTTTAAGTTTAAGGTTTAAGCTCGTGGATGAACGATTATAAATATGGGTTATCTCTCCCACGAAGGTGTTTTCCATGAATGATAATGATTTTAGCTTAAATCCAAACTATGCGCTTTTATAGTTGAAAAACATTAAGATTCGTAAAAACGATTGATCAATGTTGCAAGAAAACGTAAGATATTTTAAAAATGCTCGTTATCTTTCGTTGATGAATGCAAATATCGCAGTAATAGTTAACACCACAAACGCAGACAAAAATAAAGTCGAAGAAAAATCTCAAATTTTACGCACTTTCATAAAGCTGAGTATTTCTAATCGTATCCCCTTGTTTGGTTTAATATTGCTTTCGTTCCGTTAAAATTACTCTTAATTCTTGCTCTTGATCTTGGTGAAGCCATCGTCTAGGGATTCTGGGTACTTGACTCGGGTCATCTTGGGTCTGAAGCCGTTCTCGTCAGCGGTAAAGGTGACCCTGTAGAGGACTCCATCGGGACCTACGTACTGGTAGAAGCCTGATGTAGCGATCTGTTCGTCGGGAGTGTTGGGATTCTTGACGATGGCTTTCTCTTCGGCGAGGATCTTGTTCTCTGTTTCGTACCTGGCAAAAAAGAAAACAAATAATTATCAAAAATTTCAAACGATATTTTTATGATTTTCAAGGTGTGGTTTAGACTTAGACAGCTCTTCTCACACCTCCACAAAGTGCTAGAGAGATTCTTTTAACGAACAACGGCAGATGAGTTTCTCTAAATACCATTAGAGCGCGTGGGCACAGAGTCTTTCTAATGCCCCTCGAGAGGATGATCGCAGGTATTGTTGAACGACCTTGCAACTAACGAATGCATATTTTACATTAACATTGCGCAATGTAGGATAGTAGTTTGTATCGTATAGTTAATTACATTAGGATTATTTTAGTGATTCGTATTAATTATATGAAAATGCTGTTGATAAGAAATGATTTCCACAAAACTGTTAATACGCTGAAAACTTAGAATTGTGAATCTAATGAGATGTGGGCGTGAGAATTTGTAAATTCAAACTATAAAGACTTTGATTATGATGACCATCTAATATTTCTAACATTTTTGAAAAAAAAATTTTTTTGAGAAATCATGCAATAATTAATACACATATCAAGAAAATAATTTTCACTCTGATGACATATAAAGCGCCACGTTCCTTTTAACATATTAAAAACGCATTAGATTTTATGACTAACGCGAATGCATATTGCACTTGTTACCATGTGTCTGTTACGGCAATAAACATGGTAATAATTAGATAGTATCTCCATTAACTCTGTCAGACAACGAGGAAGTTGTCACTATTTCAAACTGGTTGAGAAAACTTACTTGTGGATTTCTTTGTAAATAATGTCCATGATAAAAAGCATTCTTACGACGCGTGATTTCAATTAACGCCTATATTGATTTTCATATAGATTACTGTGATTAGTGAGAAATAGCTACTAAATAATTTCCCATCCACTGTGTTTAATTATTTCTTTAAGTGTTACGTAATAGAATGAGAGATTCTACAAGTTTGGAGATGTTGGATAAGTTATGATTTTTAGACAAAGGTGGCGCATTATGCACCGAGTATTAATACTGGTGAAACTAGCATTGCCCTTTGATCTCTATCAAATCGGACGTCATATGTAAAAAAAAAACAATATTTATTAATCATTCTAAAATTCAAACATTTTCAATAGGCATAACTTGTTATGAAAAATTAATTATTCGGTATCCGATGTGAAATATAAACTGCATCTGTCCTACTCTAGAGCTATGAACAAATCATCTTTATAATTTAACAGCTTTTATGTAGTTTTTTTTTCAATGTTATCAAGGTATGATCTCCTATGTAAACTTATAGAGTTAGACGGAAACAAACCTGTTTTGAGTGATTGCATCTAACTGATAAAATACACACCACAAAAAATGAATTCGACACATACCACGAACTTTGAATTTAAGTTCTCAATTGGTGCAGTCTGCATAAAAGAGAAAAAAAATCTTTAGAAATTACAATACTCGGAGTCTATCGTGATTTTTAACCCTTGGAGACAAAACATAACATCGGCGATGGTAAAAAAATGCTATTCTTTAAATACCCCCGGTTCTGTTTTTCGTACTTGTTTGGTAATTGATGTTCATTTGAATTAACGTTAGATGTAAAAGGGTACATTTTAAAGTATTAGAAAATAATACTACTTACAGGTAGTTGAATCCAGTTTCCTTGACGGCACCTTCTTGCCTGATGATCTGGTTGCCATTGTTGACGTATTTGATGGTGGGGTAGGGGGTGGTTGTTGGTCTGGCGGTGACGGGCTTCACATCGCTAGCGGAACCCTCGAGGTTGCCATCGAACTGGTGCTTGTACCTCTCCCAGTCCCCGCTGTATGGACCGTATCCTCCGTCGTATGGGTATGGGATGTGGACATACTTTCCCTCGTCCTTTGGTCGGGTGTATCTGAGAAAATAAAAGGTATTAGTTAATAGATAGTCAAAACAAAATTCCAGTTTTCGAAAAAATAATATTTCTTCCAATTTTCACGGCATTTAGAATTAAAATGAGGCTTGATAATAATTGAAAATAATACTTATTTATATTAACATTGTTTAGTGATCTAATTTGAATTGCCACATCTTAACAAAGTGCATACTTCTTCCAAGGTAAAAATAGACAAAGAGAAAAAACATCGCATTTTACTCCAAGTCATGCTTTTTTTACTTGTTTCCTAGTATCCTATTATCAAACATGACTTTGTGAATTTTACGCCATTATTCATACTTTTTCAAAACCTATCCCATTATATTGATAAAACCTTGATTGTTTTCACGGCACTTTCAATTTTCCTTTATGTATTTTGTTAGATGATAAAGTTCACCCGAAATTCTAGTCCCATTAAATTAACTTCCGATGTTGTGTTGGAACATCCGGTCAGCGGGGGCAGTGGTCTCGTACAAAAGACTGAGTTTAAATCGCTTCTGCTCCTTTTGAAGGAAACTCGTCGGAATTTCGAGGTTAATCCTTTAGCGTTTTATTACTCATAAAAACGGACAGAGATCGTAAAAATTTACGATTGAATAAGCGACGGCTGCAAGAACTGACCTTAGAATATCAAAAAGGTATTACAACTATCGAAAATTCCCTTTATAAGTACGATGAATTTATATTACTATATTATTCACCCACATAGATAAACACGTGTTTAATTTTATATCTTCATAGTATTGTCAATAATTAATAATATCCATGAATTTATTTCTAGATAGCTACTGTAAAACTCGTATCAATATTACCTTCTATGCGAACCACATTACACTGGCATTAAAGAACAAAAATTATGTTATCTCAGATATCATCTCAAGTTGATCTAAATACAAGCATTAAATACTTTGACATTCTTATTGACCGTCTAAAGTTTTTATTTTTAATAGATCCAACACTGCAAAATAACTAATTGCATTTAATTTGTCTCTACAGGTAATATAAGACGCTATAATTAGATGCAGTTATTTGACATTCACGTGACATTTTCTTTCTGGCTGTAAAATGTTAAATACGGGTTGTTTGCTTAAGTCCCATCCACCGTACATGTTTTCAGGCAAATGAGTCAACGGCGATCGCAGCCAGATACAAGAAAAAACGAAATCAATCAATTTTGTCTGTTTGTTGTATAAAAACTGTTATAAGGAATGCTTTAATTTCATCTTCGTGGCCCCGACCTTTCGATATTATTTGATCATCTGTTGGTGTTCACGATTTAACATCGGATTTAAAAATCGGAATGCGCTCTTTAACATGTGGACATAAATCTAAGATTTTATTACGAGAACTATGGACGGCTTGCTCACCTTCCTTGTTGGTCGTAATTTTTGGGGATGTATCTTCCGCTGTTGTCACTGTCCAACCCGTTGGCGTAGTTCCTGTCCACGAAGTTCCCGGCCGCTAGGGTCACCATGGCCAACTAAATATCAACAAAAACAAACAAACAAACTATTAATTGAATTCTACTACAATAAAAATGATTAAACGCCATTAATTTCACGCTTCCGTTTAAATGTCAGTTTGTTTAGAATCCTCTCCCGTGTCTTTCTACGTAAAGATCAGAAGTCTTTGGTAGAATATTGAACGCGAGGTCAAGCGAGATAATAATTGTTTAATTTGGAGTGAGTGGGTATTTTATCGGTTAATATCAAATGTTGTGAATTTATTTATCACTTTATTAGCATCGAGACACTACTATATTTGTTATATTGATGTTCTTGATTACTCAATTGAGCTAGAATTTTAACGTTGACGTTATAATTTTTTTTTTTTTTCTTAGCAATTACGGTAGAAACTCAGAATGTTAACAGGTGCAACAAAAATTTAAAAATTATTTTATCGTTCGTAAACATTCACAGTTTTATGAATTTCTCATGGATAAAAGCAATTTATTGGCGTAAGTAACATGACCTCAAAAATGAATTATAACGCCTAAACGGGGAAAACCTTACGTTGATTCAAATTTGAAAGTGATTGAATCTCCTTATTAAATCACTGCAATAAAAATAAAAACACAATTCAATGTAAACCGTTAAAAATGTTATATGTAAAAAATGTGCAATGAACTTTTGCATTTAGTTTTTAAAACCCGTATCGTTTAGGTATTAAATAAATAAGGATTGCATATATCAATTGGAATGTCTGTATACCAAAGATCACAAATGATTTTTAATTAGACACTGTGTTTAGTGTTGCAAAATTATTGTTTATCGAAATAATTATTTTAACATTAACGAAATGCGTAAAATTATCCTAATCGGTTGATGAAAAAATTCTTTCTTTTTTTGTTGTTGTTCGTTTCATTATTTTCTCAATAATGACGGGTATTAATTTATGTTTGAATTCATAATAGCTTAATTCAATTTGCTCTTTATTGCATAAAATTATAATAAAACATCACATATTATTGTGAAGGCATGTTAACACTGGATAAATGATTGTATAATATATTGTACGTAATTAAAATACATGTTAATTAACAAGTATCGGGATAATGTTAAGACAATATCAATATCGATTCATGTTTATATCCCATCGGGATGAAACAAGGCTGTTCAAAGGAATGACTAGATCTTTGCATAGTGACAAATCTGACTTGAGATGTAGGACATAAAATAAACATTCAAATCAATTAAAAACAATAGTTTATGAACCGTGAAGTTTTGGAATATTTAAAGAAAAGCATATTAAAACAATGTTGCTAGTAATTATTGGTTATTTCGAACGTGTTTTTAATGTTTTAATGCATATTTTTCGAACTTAGGAATTTTATTAAATTACTATTTTTGGCAGACTTTGAGTATCATCCTGGTTTTCTGAATAGAAAATTACGAAATTTAAAACAAAAAAATCAATAAAAAAATTATAATTATAACGTATATTTTTCATAAAACAAATCGTTATGAAATTATTCCAAATTGTATGTTTAACGGGTTACAAAAAAATGTCTGTTATTTGAAGCACTGCTATATTTCCCAAGAATACAAGAAAGGGTGTACTTTATAAAATCATATCATAATCTAAGATTCATCCCTTAAACATGTTATTTATTTAGGTAAATATTGAACAATGTTAATTGTTTAGCATTGTTCAATATTCCAACAGAATAATATTTAACAATATATTAAATATTTTAAATATTTGACGACAGAATGATCTTTGAAACGATGCACAGAAAAAAAACAATAATCACTTTCACTAAAAAAATGTAAACAAAGGCTGAAACTTACCGTAACGAAATAGTACATCATCTTGACACAAAATTAGCTTTCCGCACCAAATCGATAATATTTAGATTCACTGATAGTTAGTACTCGAGTCGAGTATAGAAATCACAACAATCTATTTCTGCAATCCACGGATATAAGATTTAATAACTCTGAACAGAATCCGTGCAACAAGTGTTCAATGACCAAATTGCAGGAGAAGTGTTAGCTTATCGTACCGACGCTTGCGAGCGAATGATACTAACCTTGTTCGGGCTCTTAGTATTTATACGCGACGAAGTTACCGCGATCGAAAAAAAACATGTGGAGTGATTCAGAAATAAAAATGATAATAAAAGCTCGGGCCAGGCTGAGAAGCGGGCGCGGAGAAAAATATTCCTGTTATAATATGTACGCATTTAGAAAAACCGACGAAGGAATTCTGACGAATAAAATATATGCAAATGAACTGTGGCGCCTGCTCCGACATTGTGCTTTCCATTTTAACCAACGCGATACATAGTCTTACTGTGATGAAATGCAACTGCATTTCTCGACGAGTTTCGTAGGTTAAAGTAACCTACATACATTTATAATTTTAATCGTGTTTTCTCATTTACTTGCAAGAAGTGATAAAAGCTCATCCTTTCATACTAAATGTGGAAATGTTTGACAAACTTGTAATTTTCCCTGTTGCACCGTGTGTTTTGAAACTGTTACGATTTGCTTCAGTCTACTTTTAGAACCTTCTTTTAATGAGCATTTTTCCAACGAATATGACTAATTAAAAGAAAAACTGCTCTAATTAATTCTTTCAAAGTTGTATGTACGTAACTTCATGACAGACGTCTAACTCTCATCACGAATTCGTCATATTTTACAAAATATATTACAATAAAACAACTGAAAAGTCAATGTAACCTAAAAACTACACCCTCCATTCAGAAAATATCTTTCATTTCCTCTCTTTTCTTCCATATGTATATTTGGGGTCAGTGGCCAGGACAGCTTCCTTACATTTTGGTCAGTTTTGGCATTCAGTAGTGGTGAGACCAAGTAGGGACATACTAGTATTCTCCTGCAATATTTGGCAGGTACAGCAACTGTACCTACGTCTTTTCTCCTTCTTACTTCGTCCACCAGAATATCTGAGTTTATCTTCCAGGTCTTACATGTCATTAACCCAAAATCTTCAACCCTCCGTAATGAAATTACGTATGCCCAACAGATTAACAACACGGTATTAAATAAATATTCAAATCTCAAAATTCCATAACCTCATCACGCTTCAAACGCAAAGCTTAATATTTGATCAAATCTTATTATTAAAAATTATAAATAATCACCTGTGCTCGACTAGCTAAAGACTAACCCGACAAACCGATTTTTTTTTATTAGCCAGCATGCAGAACCAATCTTAGGATAAATTCTCCAATTCCCCGTATTTATGCGCAATGTAACGATAATTTTCACCTTATCGAAATTCTTCATAACCCTTTCAAAATATCAAATCGAAGTAATACGTACGACCACAAATTGATGCACGAGTATAAAATGAATCGAGAGCATCTCCTGTCCCGATCCTATCTTCCTCTTCCTTCTTATTTTGTTTTTTTCTTTGTCTTATTAGCTTCATAAATAAAACATCTGTACTTAGCCACTATTATCACAAGCAACTTTCTTGGCTTACGTTTTGTTAAACTCTATTTTTGCGTATATATATATATATATATATATTTCTATTAAAAAGCTGTTTGTTTCTTATAAAAGAAAAAATATTTTCTTCAAACAATTCTCTGCGGCGTCATTATTAATAAATTAATTTAAAATATGCTTTTTATTCACAACTTTATTAATTAATAATTAATACACAGATATCTACATGTTAAGTGTTCTTTAACTCTAATACTGAAATTTCTAGAAGTCTTTCCAATGTAAAAATAGTTGCAATCATTACAAATTAATTTATTACTTTAATCAATCTTTGTTTATGTTTATAATTTGTCTATTCTTACATTATTGCATTCTAATTTTTATCATTTGTCTATAATTATCAGTATTATTTTTAGTATTGTATATATTCCTGATGAAGAAAGCATCGCTTTCGAAAGATGTAGATATCTGTGTATATTAATAAAGTGTTGAATACGAAGTATATATTATTTAATTAATTTATAAATAAATATTTTTTGGTGGATAGCAATATCAATTTGTAATTAAAGATTTAAATTCATTTTCGCGAATGACATCGGATGTAGACACGGATGTGTATATTTTCTGAACTTTTGAATTATGATAAATTATTATCTCCGGTATCGCCGGAACAATTTAGATTATGTTGATAGTTTGTTGACAACTCACTGGCGTCACTAGGAATTAGGAATGCGGATCGAATAAAAGCGGATTCTCCGATTTAACGATTTTATTTAGATTTGAGATGATACGGTTCTTCGTATTTTTAGCTGATTCATTTGTATACATCGAATATATTTAAATATTATAAATAAACAAAATACGTAAATATTTTGGTGGAAAAAGTGGTTTTTCCAAACGACCCTCGTCTATTTTACTAATTTGCAGATTAATGCCTGCTGATGTGTTTTGCATAACTCAATATTATGTAGTTTTTATTTTCTCCCCATGGTGACAATGCACACACCTTTCAACGATTAAACTTACAATAGCCATGTTAACATGTTTACAGATAGGAGGTAAAGAAGATAAAACGTTGGACATCACTATACGCATGAAGATTTCCCATATTTCATTATTTCGAATTTTTCTAAACTTTTTGCTGAAAGAAAGATAAACATTCGCGGATTACGAAAAACCTGGCAAAATTTGAAAAACTCGTTCTCGTACTCGTACCATCATTTTAAGCAGAATACATTACTTGTGCAATGATGGAGGAATTAGCTAATTAATTGTACATTTTGTACTAGCTTTACCAAAGATTTCAAAAAAATATTTAGTTTTATTTTTAGAATAACGAAACAATTTGAACAACGTGTTTTGTTTTATTTTTTTTATTTTTTTAAGAAAGACTAATATTCCCTGGTTACGAATAACCTGACAATATTTGAAAATCTCCTACTAACATCACAGTAAGCGGAAGATGTTGCTTGTGTCTTAAATGGAGGACTTGGCCAGCCGAGGAATTGAACTCACGACGCCTCTTTACATATGGTGTGTTATTATGAGTATTGTAAATATTTTAAAACTCGTAGCGAAAAGTGGAAGATACTCTCACTATCGCCCTGGTGAAAGACCACCATTCAGAATTGAAACGTTACTTGAAATGGCTTTTAGCAGTGTTTGTTGACCAGATCTGAATAGCCAGATGTTTTCCCACCTTCCCCTTCCCCTTCTTCTTTCCATCCCCAATATCTTCAGCCTCACAACATTTCCCAATTGGGAATTCCATAGTCTCACTGCCTCCAGACGGTTGGGATCAGTTGGGACTCATGTAAAAAAAAAAATTAGGAAATAAAAACTGTAACTTTTAAAACTTTCGAACAAAAGTCAATGTACTTGCAAAATTAAGTAAGAAATCACATCGATTAAAAGTTTTGCTTCTTCAGACAGACAAAGAGTTCTGCTATAAGTTCAGATGTCATACTTTAAATCAAATTTAATAATGCTATTATTAAGTTTGATTCAAAGTATTTTAACTAATTAATAAATAGAGTACAGAAATTAGTCTCTAATTGATAAAGTAAGAAAAATATTTTTCCCCTCTTTAAGATTTTCACGAAACCTAAGCAATATAATATTTAACCTGAGTTTATATATCAATTTCATTGACTTAAATAGTATTCATGTCATTTTAAAACAATCAAGAAATCACTTTACGTGAAGAAAAATAAGCTTTCAGCCGTAAGTACCTCACATTATAAAGATTTTTAAATTATCACAATTATTTTCAAAGTAAATCGGTTTTATCGGTAATAAATCAATTTAAACACCGTCCCAATTAAAATCGGGTAGGAATAAATAAATTCATATAAGTGAGTGGTCTCAATGTGGCCTAACCGCAATTTGAAATAGTATGAAAAATGATTTATAAAAAATAAAAAAATCTATTTATTATTAGTATAAAAAGCTTGTCGAATTATTACCTACTTTAATCAATTTTTGCTTATGTTTATAATTTGTATAATCTTACATTAATGTGTGTGTTTTTTTTAATTTTTTATTTATTTAAGAAGAAAACATAGATACTAACATATCAAAACAATATACAATATATGGAGAACTCGCCTGCATCCTAGCTATTTCTCACTGATTGACATAGTTTTCAATTTTTTATCATTTGCCTACACTTGATATTATTATTTTCTAGTATTCTGTATATTCCTGACGAGGAAAGCATCGCTTTCGAAACATGTTGATATGTATATATTTATAAATTGGTGATTACGAAGTAATTTTTAATTCATTTATGAAAAACTAAAATACTTGCAGAACTTAATAATAACATTGTTAAATTTAATTCACTTTAATTTGTTTTTTTTTAATCTTAAATGAAATTCTACTAATTAAACACATTAACATTTAATACAGTCATATTGGGACTTTTTTTATTAACTTATTTTTGCATGTATTGAAACCGTTCTGAAATATTAGGCGACATCTTTAATCATCTCATCCCAAACTTTTCACATTAGTCACATTCTGGTCTCAATTCTATGAAAATACATTCACGAATTATTGAATTAATTGTGGGAGCATTCACTTATGAGGAATGCAATTGCAATGAATTAGGCAGAAAAAATATTAAGAGTGCCTGATTTACTTTAAACACGTCGTCGAAAGCTGACCGCCATAAACCGCCAGTTTTAAATTGAAAACATTGCCCAGAATGAGAGCGCGTCGTTTTTAATTTAATGGTTCCCGAAATACGCCCTCGTTTAACCCTAAGCGTATTTGGGAAGATGGTAAAAAAGCTTGAAAATGATTTTTTTAGTTAATTTTCTCAGCCATGCGCATTTTAAAATTTTCGTCCAAAGCTGCTTGGAAAGCGTACCATGTCGCATTTGGGCATTCCTAAACACTCCTATATCATTTCGTTAGATAATCAACATACCCGTATCAAAGTGGTAGATACTTTTAGTATCGCCCTGCTTGAAATTACTTTAGCCGTATTTGGTGGCCAGATCTTATTTCCTCACATTCCTCTTCTCCATCCATCCAATTTTTTATTTTTTATTTCCATCCCTTTGGACTACCTTCAGCCAGCATAACCCAATAGAGGATGGCATAGTCTCACTTTAGGTTAGGAGCTGTTGGATATCTTGTGCGGTATTCGAATTTAAAAAATCCCCAGATCCTTGCAAATTTTGAAAAAATGTATTTTGTTAAGAAATTAATTGAAATATTTCGCCATTGAAGAAGATAATATTAACAAATATAAAATAACACAAAACAGAAAAAATTCTCACAAAATAAAAAGGAGTCGGTCATAACTGGTATTCGATCACAGATCTTCTGGTCTTACGGGAACTGGCATCTTTACCAATTGAGCGATTGAGAACTGATTATTTGCCGTCATTATTATTTTGACATTTGTTATTACCTTCTTCAATGATTAAATATCATATTACAATGAGGTTTACACCCATCAAAAAATATATATATTTTCTCTTCAGATACCGAATTGAGATAACTGAGTAAAATCTCATACACTTGACCCTTCGCTATAGCGGACGAATTGAAATGAATTTAGTATTTTTGGTTATTAAACCCTGCATAACTTGCGAGTAGATCAATGATTTATCTCAAGATCATTATTTATTAATTTCACTCAAGTTACCAACCTCAGAGATAAGAGAAGAATAAATATTATACTGGTATAACTCCGGCAAAACAGTGTACCGCTCAGTAAATTTTACAACCAGTCGAGAGCATGGCTCCTGTAGATATTTTGATTACAAAAAAATGGTTTAAAAAAATATCTCATTCGTTCGTTAGTTTGAAATATAAAAGACAGCAAAATTAAAAGAAGTTTTTTTATGTTCTTCTATGCATAATAATAGAAGCGCTGCCAGTCTCGGAGTTGCGCTCTATTGGCGTGATCTAGCTTTCATATATCAAACATTCTTCGCCGTAAAACTTATAATTCTTTGTCATGAAATAATACATTTAGGCGCAAAGAAAGGTTCACTCAGGGTTGCGCAATAAAACCCAATAAGGGGATCTTCGAAAGATGAAACGACCTGATATAATTGTGGGATACAGGAGAAATGGGTTCGTTGAAGTTGATTTTACAACCTTAAGGTAATTTAAATAAAAGGTGCATTACATAAACAAAAAAAAATTACAAAGGTCGTTAAATGTTTGTTGCCTCCCTGGAATATTATGCGCATGCTACATTTCACTATAGTGTGCGCATACTATATTTCATTGTCGTGTGCGCATACTGTATTTCAGTATTGTGTGCGCATGCTATATTTCATTGTCGTATGCGCATACTATATTTCAGTATAGTGTGCGCATACAATATTTCAATATAGTGTGCGCATAGTATATTTCATTGTCGTGTGCGCATACTATATTTCAGTATAGTGTGCGCATACTATATTTCATTGTCGTGTGCGCATACTATATTTCAGTATAGTGTGCGCATACAATATTTCAATATAGTGTGCGCATAGTATATTTCATTGTCGTGTGCGCATACTATATTTCAGTATAGTGTGCGCATACTATATTTCAGTATAGTGTGCGCATACAATATTTCAATATAGTGTGCGCATGCTATATTTCACTATAGTGTGCGCATACTATATTTCAGTAAAGTGTACGCATACTATATTTCAGTATAGCGTACGCACACTTTTCAATTTCTAAAATATCCTTTAATTTTAGGGTATTGTTTTTTCATGCAAAGCGGAAAATGAAAACTTTTTAACTAGCTTTCTCGGGTAGCTAAAATGTCTTTGAAAGGAGGAAAAAAAAGTGTATTCCATTATTATTTAGTTAAAAAAATACAAAAATATATGCATATTTCATTTCAAAATTTTGGAACAGGAGAACAATGTTCGCCATCGAATCAACTTTTTTTTAATTACTTTTCTCTAATTTTATTAAATTTTTTTAAGGATTCTTGAAGGTTAAAGTGGCAATTACAGTTGCAATAATTAAATGAAATTCATGTTACGTTATTTTTATTACACATTATATATACCTAACGCACCTATATTTTATTTTTTTATTCACCTTCTAATTAAAAAGAAAAGCAACAACTTCAAATGAGATTTAATATGAAAGACATAATTATCGGGGTGCCTTACTAGAGAAAAGCAAAAGTTTTCTTAATTATCCAGGAGAGCTGTGTTCGAAAAGTGAACATTCTCGAAATCTTGACTCGTATCATTTAAATAAATGAGTTTGACTGTCCCTTAACTCTTGTACAATAGATTTGTGCATTTTATGTGACTGTTTCCAGACAAATTTCCAGGTAAAAACGCAAACAGGATTTACACTCCGAAAATTCCAGACCATTATATTCTACGTAGTGTCAAAAGGAGCTCTATTACCAATGTAATACCTATGTTTCCATATTTGTTCATTTTTTTTAGTTCAGTAAAAGAAATGTCGCCATAGAATAAACATTAAAATCATTATGCCTAACTTAGCTATATTGATTTTCCTATATCTATAATGAACTTTCTTGTTAAAAATAGTGAATTAATTATTGAATGGATTATTTTTTTTAATTTGTTCTGTTTAGGAAAAAACAAAAAATTTGCAATATTTTAAATGCGACAATATAAAACATTTTTTGCACAAAACTTTGAGCATTTTTTTTCGGCTGGCATAATGAAACATGAATTTTACCTTTTGATTTTTAATAAGTAGGGTCAATAATGGTGTTTATTTAGCAGACAATCACTGTTCTTGCTTTTGAAAAATGTTTCGTTCAATTCTTTTTTGCATATATCATATTGGTAAACCCCAAAGAACGGTTTTAACAAAAAATAATTAATTGATCACACTGTTACTTATTTTTGAAATATATTAAAAAATACTTGTAAATCCAATTTATTATTACCGAAATCGAGGATGATTTTAAATGACTAACTAACTAACCATCACGCCGTTTCCCCGCAGGGTTAGGCAGAGAGGACGGAGGGCCAAACAACTCGATCTTGACATACACTTCTTGCTTCGTTCACATTTATAGAACATCTGACACATTCTCTTATGTTGTTCCGACTTCTGATATGGCCCGATTCACTTGATCGTCCCATGTCTTCCACGGACGTCCCCGGCATCCAAGGCTGATGTAAGTGTAATGACCATGATAAGGAAGGGACGCTTAGATGGTTCGGGCATGTAGAGCGAATGAACGAAGAAAATAGTGTAAGGAGAATATATGACGCGAATATGAATGGAAGAAGAAGCACGATTTTAATAATTTAATATATAACAAATATAATAAATGTTTTATTTTCTTTCCATTTCAGTATTACAAATTGAGATAATAATACCCTAACTGGGATCATCCATAAATGTAAGACTAACATGAAATGAGTCATCAAGTTTTTTTATGCCAAAGGTATCATATCCATTTAAAGGGAAAAGCTCGCGCCACTTCGCGATATCCGAATTATAAATGACCCTCTAAATTAAGTCGCGAAATGGAAAGCTTTTTCAAATTTACTACAATCTTGATGATTAATCTTACGGAAGATATAAATCTTACAGACAAATCATGAAGTCCATTCGAAACAAGGCGTTTGTCTAAAGAATGAAGGCAAATACAGACGCCTACTTACAACAAAACAATCGAAAACTCGAAGGTGGCATGTAATACATTACGTTATAGACACTAATTAATTAAGAGAGGTGTGATGAATAATTGTTCATTATATTTTTTTATGTACACCACTGTCTATTTGATATGCAAAGTATGATGAGGCATTCATTGTTAAAGTAATAATAGAGAGAAAGAGTAATTTTTACAATATGTAGCTACGTACATACTATTAATATACTCAGAGGTGTGCCTTTGCTAACGACCTCCTTCAACAATGATCCTGCTGTCATGTTCCTAAATGAATTAATAATATGCCACAGGAAAATTCTAGCGATTGATAAGTCATTTAAAAATTTGTCTCAATTATGCCATTAGAAAAAAACCTCTGGTGTATATAACGATATAATGTTAGAATATTACATCGATTTTCGCAACGTTATTAATTGCATACGAACACAAGTAATATGCACCCATGCTCCAAATCATAATATATAAAAGTGAACATTTGTCTGTCTGTCTGTCCTCGATTTTCACGAAAATTACTAAACCGATTTCGTTGAAAATAGCACAGTTTGTTCTTATTAATGACGAGAAAGTTTAGAGAGTATTTTTTTTTTTTAAATCCAATATGCAAAACTCTTGCTATAACGTTTTATAGATATACCATAGATATACCATTCTGGTTAGCCACAGATTACATATTCAAAAGAAGAAGGTTTGTTTGGATAGAATATTTTCAAAGTGGAAAACACAAGTAGGTACCTACTTAAGAACTTTTATATTTAGATATATTTTGAAAAAATAAACTTTTGGAACGAAATAAAATTTTCAAATTCTTTATTTGTTTAGAAATAGTAATAGTCGTCACAAGGCATTACTTTCGCTGTCAAATCAATTATTGCACCCAAACGAAAAGCAAGATTTCACAACTTCGTATCTTAATTAAAAACAAAATCTCCTGTAAGACCAGGTACACAACAGCTAGTTTAGGATAAAATAATCCCGTCAGAAATATTCTGGCAAATATAAACAATTAAACTATATTTATTGACGTATTGATCGTTCTCGATGTATTTGGATGCACAAATTGTTTTATTTTAAAATCCATAAATCATAAATCAGTTTTGTGGTTTGACGGTGATTTTTTGAACAGAATTTATAAAAATATGTCGAATCGATACGGTAAGAATTATAGATTTCAGATCTGACACAATTATTTCTATTTTCCTTCTTGAGTTGGAATGTACCAATTTTTTCAATATTTTGTTAAAAAAAATTATTCGTATTTCAATGTTGAAACTGGTTTTATAAAACTCACCACTCACTCGTGATGTAGTTATTTGTGATGCATATATGTAAATTTCTAAAACTTATTATAAAAATGTGGATGAACATCAAAGAATTATCTAAGCGTCTTTCTATGATTCAATCACAAATTGTGGCTAGAAGTTTAATCTAGTCGTATTGCGAGAGACCTGATTCGAATGACTAAGAAACCCATAAATATATATCAACTGTCAGAAGGCATCATCGTAGGACGTTCGAAACCCTGATGAAAATATGATTCACCAGAAGTATTTTGTATGTCAAGACCAAAGAATAAGCGGAAACATCTCCTTATTCCCATCGGTATGCGGGTGTATCTACTTTGTTAATTTATTTGTGGATTTACAGCTCCCCAATCCCCATTCAAAAATTATTCCAAGTATGCAGTCAGAATAAAATATTAATTGAAGCTTACGAATAAATAAGAATATTCGCATTTCTTAATTAGCGCCAAGTCATTTCTCTTCTTCACTCTCAATCCTTGAAAAATCACAACACAGTCGAAAACAATAATATTGGAGGTGGCACCCAGTACCTACTTTGGATCGTAAATGGATTTAATTTTTATGAAAACATTGTTAGCTATTGAGCAAACGTGGGTTGTCTATAAATCACATTGCCAAAGAGCACAACCGTAATATAACAGATCAAGTCTAACCTTAGAATACAGGATGTCATACACTAAAATGTAGACTATATTGTAAGGAGTGTTTTGAATTCAAATGGCATGCAAATAAAGACAAAATAAGGCGAAAAACAAACTTTCAACGGACATTAGACAAAATTATTTAGTAAAGAGTGACGTCCTTAATTGGGGAAGAGATGTGTGTATAAGTTATACTTGAGATGGGCTGACAACTTCCTTGGATGAGTGCCTCTTAGAGTTAAAAAATCTGTGGACTATGTCTAGGTAATTAACACATTTATTTGGGTGAGACACGCGAGTATTCAACGTGATTTTTTATATATATGCAAAATGTTTATTTCATTTTTCCTTTGAATTCAGTCGATTTCAAATTGCCGGCTATTAGTTATTTGGAATCGGTACTATTTAATATTATGGTTCTTATTTCTGCGATTATGACAGTGAAAAACAATCTTTCTTTAGTTCTTCCAGTCGAGGCAATAGCGTTCCAATCAAATGAATTGTTCGCCCTGCACATTAGACATTATTATTGTAATTACTCCTATGAATCATAAAAACATCACAAGTACGCGAACACTACACAAGACAACATAATAAATCGTACACGAATACATTTAAGACTGAAAGTGGTAAAATAAGCATAGGCCATGAGAGTGCTGTATACGAGTATATGCAATCACTTTTTTTAAATTTAATATAAATCAAATTTAATAATGCAAGCATTTAAGTTTTTATTATTGTGACAGCTGTTTCGGAATTCAAAGCCATTTTCAAACTGTACGCAGTATATAAAATATAAGTATTAAAATAAGAAACACCTGAGGGAAGGCTAAGGAATGTCCATTAGAAAGCCCGAGATTTAAAGTTTTTTTATTTTTTTTTATTAGTTTCTTTATAATTTTGATATTTTAAGGTAAGGTATAAATATTAAAAATACATGTATATTATAGAATTTTTTTCATAATCCTCCTCACTAGGAGATCCTGTGCTGAGGCGGACCAGGTTTTGCATAAAGGGCTTTCAGCGACGTCTATATTTGAACTTCAAGGTTAGGGTAGGGTCTTTCCAGTAATTTCCAGTAGTTTTTTTTTGAGAATAGTAGTCAGTTCTTGTTCTGTTTATTCCTTAAGCCAAGTTTTGCTGTACTTAATGCAATTATTGATAGAATTATTTTTTTGATAATAAGTGGGAGTTTGTTATATAATTTTACAGTTAAAAATTCAGAATTCTTTGTCCAAAAGTAGTATTGCATTTAGGTGTATTTATCTTGTGTAGTTGCTTTGTTCTTGTATTATGAATATGAGGAATCATAGCTATTTTCCCATTTTTAAAATGATTAACTAGTACGTTGAAATGTTTAAAAATTTCCGTTGTTGACGTCCTTATGGGGACCTTCAAAATGGTCTTTATGATGCATTTCTGGGTTGTATTTAATGGTTTTATGTAATTTGGTGCAGCTGAGCCCCATCCCGAAATTCCATATTCCAAATGAGAGTGACATAAAGCAGAATATACTCTATTTAGATACCAACCTTGATGTATGGTAGTGAGGCATGGAACTGACAGAGAAAGGAAGAAAGAAGACTGAATTCTGTAGAAATGAGATCTCTGAGACGAATGTGTGATAAAACCATGCATGATCGAGTGAAAAATGTTGAGATTCGTAAAGAATGCAAGGCTGATGAATGCGTAGTGAGCAAGATTAAGAAAGGAACGCTTATATGGTTTGGGCATGTAGAGCGAATGAACGAAGAGAGGAGTGTAAGGAGAATATATGACGCGAATGTGAATGGAAGAAGAAGCCGGGTACGCCCGAGGAAGACATGGCACGATCAAGTGAATCAAATACTCAATTCGGGCCATGTCAGAAGTCGGAATAACAGAAGAAAATGTATGAGGCGTTGTATGAATGTGAATGAAGCAAGAGGTGTATGCCAAGATCGAGTTGTTTGGCGGTCCGTCCTCTCTGCCTACCCCTGCGGAGAATCGGCGTGATGGTTAGTTAGTTAATTAGTTACTCTATTTAGATCCTCGATTGCCAAGATATTTCGTACATTTTTGAAGAAGAAGATGAGTTTTATTAGCTTTTTTGAAGTTCCGTTAATGTGTTAAGTAAATTACTAACTTTCCCCAAAATACGTCGTAAAAAAGGCTTAGAACATATAAAGTTAGTTTTTATATTTCTATCGAAACAACTAAGACCATTCTTTTAAATTATTATTCAAAAAATTATACGGCTTACTACGTACCTATCCATGTTCAAAGACATTTACCAATTAGTTACTACTTATATTTATATTTAGCAGGGTTACACCCTGTATATAATAGATGGAAATTAACAATGAACATATACGGGAAGAGTGATATTTCCAATGACGTTTTGAAGATGTTAACATTTAACTTTACGAGATTAGACTCCAAGGTCGTCCGACGAATTCCGCTCAGCACGATGTAATCCAGTTTCGTTTGCCGAACAAAGAACAGGAAGAATCGACATTTGTGACATTTAGTTTCATCGCCGCCCTTCCTGTCATTAGCATATTTTAATACTTGGATATAATATTTTCTAAGAAATAGAAAAATGCTTTTATTTAATTTATCGATCAGCGAGATAAATTATTTACCATATTAAAGTTCAGACATAGTTTTTTTTTTACCCAGGAAAAGAGATCTGTTTTTAATATCATTATCATGAATGGCAGTGACAAAAAGTGTAGGTATGAACATTTCGGTCTCAATTTTAAAACGTTATTTCATGCCTTATTCGTGTATTTTTTAATCTTTTTTTTGTGTTTTTACTAACAAATTCCGACGCTTTACAGAACACGATATTTAAACATGTACGAATAACTAATATCTGGCAATTCTTTCCCAATAACAAAATAATTATAAAGTATTTTATTACAATAGCCATTTAAAATACCATATAATTGGTTTAAATATTTTTTTATGTGTCTTTTGACATTCCGTTTTTTTTATTACAATGTTTACAATTCCGTGCATAAATAGAATAACCTAATCAAAAGTACTTAAATGGTTTTATTTTTATGAGACCTAAATTCTCGTGTTATTTTTTTAGTTTAGGTTTTGTCACTTTCAGATAATATTTAATGAAAATAAAACAATAACTTTGTTTATAACCACGAGAATTTTATTTAATTTTATTACGACCGACTGGTTTCGCTTAACATAAGCATCTTCAGGGTACAAAAATTAAACTTTAAAAAAAATTAAAAATTAAACAGTTTAATTTTTGTACCCTGAAGATGCTTATGTTAAGCGAAACCGGTCGGTCGTAATAAAATTAAATAAAATTCTCGTGGTTATAAACAAAGTTATTGTTTTATTTTCATTAAATATGTCTAACCACAAAGTGACTGCTTTCTAAAAAAAAAAAAAAAAGATTATATTTAACTTGTACTCCCCATTAAAATATTAAGAAATTTTATTCTAAGCGTAATCGTAACTTTGAAAAACAATAATAATAAAATACCAGCTGGATTTAATATTTACGCAACATCTTGCAACCGACACCGTGATTATGTTGATATTATGATTTGGGGAACTTATGAAAAATATTTTGCAGAAGGCATTCAAATATGCAATAATACTCGCCTATTTAACCTCCATGATAATTTAATATGCACGTTCAACAGTTTAATTAGAAATACTTTTTAATTAAATGTAGACTAATAAATAGAACAAAGAAAATTATTGTCGTGGAGAAAAGCGTGCGAAAATAAATATAACCGTCTTAAATAGTAAATTTAAGTCCATTTTCTCAACTTTGCAGAAGAAACAAAAGCGGTCTATTTTTTAAAACCAGAATGAATTTTAAAGTTTAGAGGTACGCATTGAATATACTTTACATACATAGTAAATGTATAAATGTATGCAATAATATTTTTTTTTGATTAAATGAAAAGATTATGGGTAGTACAAATTGGAGCAGGTTATTTTTTTTAAATTTAAAACATTAAGAATTCTAAAATTCAATCGAAGATTTAAGAGGAACGGCTGCGCGGCCTGTTTCATACAAAACATAATTTTGGATTATAGGTCAAAATACTCATCCAAACCTAATTTTATTTTTTTTTAAAATTAAATGTATAGTAAATATCTAGTACGGATGAGAAGTATTTTTATTTATTTTTGTTTTACCTTATGAAATATCGGCCATTAAAGGAATTGATGTTTCGCGATTTTAGAGGCATCTTTAAAAATTATTTAGGGGCTAACCGTGATTTAAAATAAAATTTAACCCATCTGCTTTCAACATATAATGAAATATAAAATTAAAAGAAACTTAAAAAATATGAAAATAAGCATTATGGTGGACTTTAAATTAAATTAAAAACGACCAATTTACGGTGCAACACAAATTTGCCATACAGAATTTAAAATATCCCTTTTTTTAATGTTTCGTTTTTATATTTTTATTTACGTTATCATATTTACATAGCAAATAAGATATATATTTTTTAAAATACGATAAACCCGCAAATAATTTAAAACAAAAATAAATCAAATACTTCTCATCCGTACTAGAGATTTACTTAACCTTTAATTTACCAAAAAAATTATTCAGTTTGGATGAGTATTTTGGCCTCAAATCCAAAATTCAGTTTTGTATGAAACAGGCCGCGCAGCCGTTCCTTGTAAGATGTTAATCGCGAATAAATCGAACATTACATACTTTTAATTTCATAGTAAATGTTTTTTTTTTACCGTTTCTTTTGATTGATACGATTTTGTGTTAAAATATATTTACGTCAATTTATGAAAGAATATACTTACGGATTTTACTAATTAAGGTGACGATATTATCTGTTGTAAATTTAATGTAAGGGTTTATGTATTTTTGGTTCAAAGAACTTCATATTTCCACCCTAATGAACTATAAAAAGAAATTCTTTCAGATGATTATGAAATGATACCACTACCTTCGTTATATAAAAGCCATGGACGTATCGGTATTATTTTTAGTATTATGTAAATCAGTTATTAACTGATGTGGGTGTTTCTTAATTAATAGTTTTACTAAAAAAGCCTTTTTAAAATGAATGATTTATTTTCAATATTTATTCTAAACATGCCTTTTAATTTGCAGACATTATAAATCAAAATAGATTAACTGGGCGTCGTTCTTTAAAATGACGTTATCCTATATACGCTATTTATATCGGTGATATGCTTTTAGAATTTTAATTTTTTTTTAATTTTATTAGTATCTCAATAACAAAACAGTAATGCTTTTTCCGTTATTTTTTCTTTTTAATTTTTTTTTTCAACTTATGCACATCACAAGATGCATGCGACTAAATATAATAATTTTACCCTACATTTGTATGATGATTGTAATTTATTGTTGTATTATATTATATTGTTGAAATAAACTCCTGCTGACAAGCTACTTGCAGTGGCTTAGCGGGTATAAGTTCCCACAGTATTTTACAATAAAAAAAATAAAAAATCTATGCAAAGATTGTACATGAATATGACTTTAGTAATAAATACAATACATCATAAGTATAAACCATATTATGTAAAGAGTATGTAAGTTGAATTCAAATAATATAAGGAAAAAATAACAGTCTTCACAGTTATTTTCAGTAGGGTTTCCTATTCTGAGGCGGCTTGCACTTTTTTTTGTGGTTTTTCTAGTTCTTAACATATCTTTATGATATTTGCAAGTTGGTTATCGCTCAGTTCACTCAGCTGTGTTTTGACTGTAGTTTTGAAATATTATCATTTCTACTTTTTTGTTTATTTGGAGAGCATTATATAATTTCGCAGCAATAAATTTATTATTTCTCTATCCAAAGGATGTATTTAATTTAGGATTAGCAATCATATTTTCATAAATGAATTAAATAATATACTTTGTATCCACCACTTCATTAATATAAAGATATCTACATATTTCGAAAGCGATGCTTTCTTCATCAGGAGTAATACATTGTTATGAAGAAACCATCACTTTCGAAATGTGTAGATATCTTTATATTAATAAACTGGTGGATACAAAGTATATTATTTAATTTGTTGATTAATAATGACGCTACCAAGTGAAAACCAATCGTTTGAAGAAATTATAAAAGCATATTTTCGCTTGTTGCCTTGAGTAATCTATAATAATATCTATAGCTCCTTATCAAATCATTGGGATATTCTAACCCGCAAGGTGATGATCTAGCTAGGCTATTTCCATATAACATGTGTGATATGTTTTATGTAATAACGTTTTAAGTGAGAGTCTGTGTCTATAAAAATTGTATGATGATCAGAATACCCAATCAACGGAAATGTCGCTTTCTACTTACACAATGGCTCATCAAAAATGTATCTTTAGATTCCAAATATCTGAAATCAAATATTTATGAGATACTAGCTGATGTGTGCCCGTCCTTGCTCGGGATTTTTTTTTTAATAAAACCATGAAATACTGAATTCTTGCTTGTTGTTTGGGTGCCATAATTGATTTGACAGCGATATTAATGTCTGGTGACGACTATTACTATCTCTAAACAAAGAAATAAAGATACCTACTTGTATTTTCCATTTTTAAAATATTCTACCCAAACAAACCTTCTTTTGAATGTGTAATCTGCGGGTAACCAGAGTGGTATATATATGGGCTACCTCAATGCAATATGGCGAGTTCAATGTTTTTCATAATAATTTTAAAACATTATAGCAACAGTTTTACATATTGGATTTCATTCAAACTACTCTCTAAACCTTCCCAGCATTAATTAGAGCACACTGTGCTATTTTCAGCCAAACCGTCTGAGTGATTTTCCAGAAAAATTAGGACAGAAAAAATCCATTTTTATTTATGGAGACAAGTTTCTTGAAAAATGTAGTAGTTATATTTTGAAGAAAGCATTTGCCTGATCAGATTATTGAATTTAACAAATAAATTTAAAATATTTCATGTTTTTTTTTTTTGCTTAGAGTGTGTTCTTCTAAAATGAATCTATTTCAATGAGATCGGTGTGGGTAATCTCATTTAATGGTGGTCCCAGTGTACTTTTGCAAATAATATGGTTGCAATAAATAAAAGACAATTATGAAATCATCATTATGTAAGACCAAATTTGACGGTTCAATCTTAAAACTTCCTTTTTCAATTCGCCGAAGGTTGAAATTATTAAAACAATATAAGAGTTTCTGAAGAATTGAAAAATGATTGTTTCAATGCTACAATAAAATGGATGGCATGAGAAGTCGTGACCGTTTAAAGATGGGATCTCGGCATCACCGACTTAATCTAAATATTGATTTTTGACAATCAGTATCATGGAAATACCGGATGATCTTATAAGTTACGTGGATGTGTGCGTAAAGCACAAAGGATTTTAACAAACGTTTTACTTATTGAGGATATGAGATTTAATCTTGAAGCGAGAAGTGTTTCTCTCTCACATATAATTAATTCATCTCCGAGGTCAGAGTCACAATGTGGGAATTTTTCATCCGATTGTAATGATTGTATGAAAGATTAAATGTTATATAATATATATTTTTTAATTTATTGTCTGACAATGTCTTTCTTCGAAAACAGATCCATATTTTTTGTAGCATTACACGTAAATTTGATTAAATTTCTTTATCTTATCAAGTTTAATAGGGAACAAACTCAAAATATCTCATTTTGAGAAAACTAGATTTGAAAATTTTTCATAAAGACATCGCTCCCATGTAAAGTTATTTTGTCCACCTATAACATAACAATAGATGCAACATATAATTAATTTATCAACGTATCATACCATAGGTGTAAATGGCTATATTTATTAAGTTTCAAACGGAAACATTTTACATGTTTCTCCATTGAATTAAGAATGTGCTGATTTCATTATAATTCCATAAAGAATTATGTGACTACATTATTAGACTTATTTTTTTGATTGAAAATGGGGAGTTTCTTTACCATTTTTCATCATTAACTCAAAACCCAGAAATTTTGAGTTATTTCCCTATTGAACTAAGGTATCGAAGTATAGTTTTTATTTCAACCGATTTTGTGTATTACCAGACTGTATTCTGAAAAATAATACAATGATTAATAAGTCAATCAGTCTTAGATATCGAGTCAAAGTTTGGATGACTTTTATGGAGGCACAAATTCCTTCCATATTTACTAAACATAACTCATTCATTTAACATTGTCTGTAACGGCACAAAGTAAATTAGCATAAATGCTACTGAAAACATAATTTTATTTCGCTAAAGGTTAATTTAGAAATTCTTTTCTAAGAGTTATTGTTATTTACCATTTTTACTATTTCATAGACCGACATTTCAACAGATTTCGTAAGTCACAAACATTTCTTCTGGAACCAAACATATTATTCAGTATTCGGTACAAAACCCGTCTCTTTCTGATAAGTTGAACCCATTAAATAACGTGACGTCAGACGATGGTCAGATTGATATTAAATATTCTCCGATGCGTCAACGCCGGAGTCTGGTATTTCTCTTCTCAATCAGCAAGGAGAAACCAGTTGTTAACATGTGTTTCATATTATTGTTATTGTCAATCGGTACGGGGAACGGCCTTGTCTACGTCACCCTGAAATTCTTGATAAGGCGTCGATTAAATAAATTAAATTAATGAAATTTCAGAAATCATTCAGAGTGTCGGTCATCTCTCACCACAACAAACAACAAGTGGAATTATATCCGGCAGTCGATGTCGCCGTACTCGTTACTCGTATCAGCCTGACGTTGGGAAATAGTTGGACTTTCGGAATAGGCGGAAACGGGCGTTAAATATGAGAAGGAGCTTTTAACAATAGCCGAGATGGGATCGCGACTTCGGTACTTCCTCGGTACTTGCTGCAAAAGGCTATGGAGATCGTTGGGATGTGATATTTGACGAGCCTCAATTCACGACTCAACAAAGGCAGCGATGACCTTGCGGGCAATAAATCCAAATGTCTTTAGTGAATTAAGCACCGTTATGCCCATAGCGCTAAGACGAATGACGTTTTTATTCAGATTTTATAACCCGTTGATTCAACAAGATTAGCATTTCTCTGCGATAATTGTTAAATAACATTGTATCATCATAACTGAATGCATGATTGTCAATTCGATTGGTTTCTGCAACATGACTGTTGGTATTTTTGCCGACGTTCAAGATATCCCCAGGGCATTATGAACTGTTCAGATTTGTCAGAAGTTGGATGGTCCTTACTATAAGATTTTTAGTTGCAATTATTTCATTAATTATTTTGTTTTTGTTGCTAATAAAATAGAAGCGAATGTTTCACCCTGAGACGAAATTCTATCCAATACATGTAATTTATTATGGATGCTTGAAAATCTTGTTTTTAATGTGATAAAAAAATATATTTTAAATAATTAGAATCACTTGTAAGAAGGAACCTTCAATACAGTGAAGGCGAAATATCTAGGTAACAAAGAATTCGGTACTTTTTAGAACATGAAAGTCTCCATTGTTCTTCTACCCACATTAATTTTGCCACCTTGTATTTTGAATGTCTTACAAGCGATTGAATGAAAATAACTTGTAAGGTTTATTTTTATATTCCGCCTTTGACGCCTTTACTGGGATTAAACTGAGGAAAAATGTGTGTTTATTAACGATTGTGTGTCGTGCTTTGCCTTCCCGAAGCCCCCCGTCTCGATTCCCATTGTTTTTCAATGACCTTTTAGAGTCACGATAAATTGACTGAAAATTTAAGTTTTCGTACGAACTTCTTCGAATCCAGCTTTTTTGGAGAGAATCATCATTTTGTATTTTTTATTGCTAAATATTAAAATATAAAGGTGACGGTTGATTGCATAATAAATGTTTTACAAGGATAAGTCTTCATCTCAACAGCGTGATAATATTTAATTATATTTAAAAAAAAACAAGTTTTTAATGATAACCGCAATAGATTTCCAACTTTCCGGAGTCAGTGGATAGAAGATGATTCCGGTAATATAGATATTCCAATTCTATCAATAATATAATATATTAAAACTCAAATTTTCAGACAATCATATCCATAAATGGAAGAAATGCCCATGTAAACTGCGTAGCTAGTCTAGACGGTTAATGCTTACCTAAAGTCACGTATAGAATAAGTTTAAAAAAATCACGCACCAGTGCGCAAATGCGTCCACAGCCCGCAATACTGGAAATATCTACACGTGTAAAAAAAAAGTAAATGTCTACTAAAAATTTCTAAAACTTTTTAAGGTCATTTTATAAATATTCCCCAGTCCTAAAAATTATAAATATTTCAAATAAATACTAACTCTTCTTGTACCAACCGTCAATACCCAGCAGATACTATTCATGCGTGAGAATTTATTATGAGCTATTCCCTCCCATAAGACAAGAAGGGACCTTTCGTAACCTACGCAAGAATTCTATCCTACCCTCAAATGTACACACAAGGCAAGGAACCTTTCATAGCCTACACAGGTATTCCGTCTGGCCTTCAAGGGGCCCTCATTTACACGCAAGAAGGGGAGGGACCTTTAGCACTCTAAATAGGTATTCCAACCGACCCTCATATTTACACGCAACAAGGCAGGAAACCTTTTATAGTCTACACAAGTATTCCACTCAACCCTCAAATTTACACGCAACAAGGCAATGAACCTTTCGTAGCGTATACAAGTATGCCACCCAACCTTCAAATTTACACACGCCTTTTTGTGTGTAAATTTGAGGGTCGGGCCATTCTTTTACTACATATAACATCAATAGAAAAGTAGGATAAAATAGGAACTGTAAAAATCATATCTTCTACAAGCTTAAATTTTCAAATAAAACTGTTTTCATCTGAAGCAACCTGCCAGGTAAGTATGTTTTCCTGTATCTCTTTGTACATAATTAGATAGAGAATGGAAAGTAATATTTGTACAGCGTCCTTGGAGTGATTTTTCACGAAAATTGCGCTATACAAATCATCCCATTATTATTACTATTATTAAATATAGGTAATAAATATCATTTCACACAAATTTCAATCATTTTTACCATTATTTTTCTCGATGAACTGTCGTCTGTATCTAAATTTGTTTTACCGATAGACATTATTTATGAAATCAGTAGTCGCAATTTTGATGATATATCAGATACCAAAAATACTTTTATACCATCAACAAAAAACTCATTACTTGCATAGGTGCTATATTAATTGTACTCCCAGCATTCATTAAAAACTCATTACACTCTCCGCTAAAACATAAATTTTATCTCGATATATAAGCGAAACTGAAAGTAAATTATTCACAAGATGATCTTCATTGATTTATTTACTTCACATAATTCTTTAATATCCTTAAATGTGATTACATGTTTTTTAATGCATATTTAATTAAAACGCATTTGATTGCAAGTGCTGACCCTGATTGTTAATATTGCACTTTAATCGAGATCTCTTTGTATTATTACAATCTTACTTTACCCGCCTTCGTTTAGAGTTTTCGACGTACCACGATTAATTCGATCAAGTATAACAAGAATCAAATACTCGTGATGGGCCAGGTCAGGAGTCAGATCCTCACGGAAGAAATCATTTAAAGATGGTGTACGTAGGTAAAAGGAATAAGAAAATAGTATATAGAAGACACTTGAAATGTTTGATTCTATCATCCGATAAAATACGTATTTTTATGTTCTTTTCTTAAGGGTCAGCACCTAAAAATACACACTTTGCAGGTTGCTAACTCACGAAATACAACTAATTATTTATCAGTAAATTTCATTGGGGTTAATGGGAAAATGTACAAGACAATAATCCTCATACTGTAATATCTTAAATTCTATATAAAATACGGAATGAAATTTTAAGTAAAACGTTCGAAATTGGATGGATGTATTTCATGTAGGGGCATTTTTGAGTGCTGGCCCTTAAGAATATTTAAAATTATATCATGTAAGTGCAATTTTATAAATTGCTATAAATAATAATAATAGGATGATTTGTATAGCGCCGTTTTTTGTGAAAAATCACCTCAAGGGCGCTGTAAAAGGAAAAATTTCCCATTCTCTCGGAGACTGCCTATCATCGGGTATCTTCACTCTACATACTACAGCCCGGACTATCTCAGGAGAACCGCACTCGTACCAGTAAATCAAGTTTCGAAACCATGACACTATGTATGTTGTAAGCATGAAAGTAGTGAGGTAAGTAGTGAGCGTGAAAGTAGTATCACCGGGGCGAATCTGAGAGTAGGCAGATATTTTTTTGGCATGTCAATAAAAAACCGCTGCTTGGATATATAGATAGATTTATTTACATTCAATAACATTTTTGATTATCTACAGATTATTGATTAATTACACAATTATGTTTTACATATACATATGTGGGGGATAACAGATAAAGATTTTTCCTACTTGCTACGCTAATTTGGGTCGTGTTATAGCAAGTAGTCTCCTTCAGTACTGTACAGTGCATTTCACAGTCTAAATAAATAAAAATGAAAAACACAATACGGAAGTAGATTTTATTTTAGCAATACGTTTTTTATGTAATAATTTTAGATAATTAAAAATATGTAGAAAATTTTTAAATAATAAAATAAAAAATAAAAAAATACTCCTCACGGTATAAAAATAATAATTTTAAGAGCGATAAAAAACAATACTGAAATATATTTTTGGGTATATCTATCTGTTCAGGTTTTATTATTGAGGATGTATCCATCTATATACTTAGCTATCCACATTTAAAAGGCTTCTCTCTTCCGTGTCAATGCTTGGATAAGTATTTTATGTTTTCTAACCGGATCAATAAAAAGCCGAATTATGGAAACAAACAAAATAAGTACATAAATTAAAGTCATCGACGTTTGAAAAATATTTTCTCATTAAAATGGATGCAGCATGTTCTCCTATGAACTTAAACTTTATCGCTTGATCCACTTCAAATCTATAGATATTTAAATCGATAATTAATTTAATATCACATTAGTTTCGTCTCTTTTGAATATTATTATTTGACGCCATCCGTTTATTATTCACACCCAAAAATTTTGGCAAACAAAGACATAAAGCTTAAATTTATGGTTTTATACCAAAATTCGGTCGAGGTTGCAAATTCTGGCAAGAAAAAGATAGAATTCTTGCACAGTGCGGTAATTTAAAAAAAAAGCGTCATCTTTATTTTTAAACAAAAAGAAGCAAGATTTCTCGGGTTACAAAAAAACTCACGATGTTTGAGTACTCTGTACTCCCGTCATAAGATAGGAGATTACTGAACGCATGACGCCTGGGTGCGAACCTGGAACATGTTTTTTAAACTCTCGAACAGGTCTATATTTTCTATTTCCACTTTCAGAACTATTTTGAGAGTCTTTAAATTTGATTTCGATATTAAACTCTGAAGCTTTTAAATACACTGTTTTTCATACATTTCACTATATTTTTTTTCCATATTTTACAATTGTCGTATTAGAAAAAAATATCGTTGATATCTCCGATTTACAAACAATATTTTTAAAACTATGAACCTTCAGTACGTCATATCATATTAATAAACATAATCTTTTGACAATGGTACGATAAAGGTTAATTCGCACACAACAGTCACTTGCCATAAGTGAAGTAATCAAGCATGGATTCATTATGGAAGAGTGCGAATAGACCTAAGTGGATACAACAAACTTTACAGTAATACATTAATGATCAATTCGCACACATCAGTCACATGCCAATACCGTGCCGGGTTCGTACTTTAATATAAATGAAGTATTTCATTGTGGATTCATTGAGGATGAGTGCGAATGGACCTAAGTGAATACAATAAACTCAACAGAGGTACATTAATAGTCATTTCGCACAAATCAATCGCATGTCAATACCGTTCCGGGTCAGTACTTTAATATAAATGAAATATTTGATTGAAGATTCATTATGGATGAGTGCGAATGGACCTAAGTGAATACAATAAAATCAACGGAAGTACATTAATGGTCAATTCGCACACATCAGTCACGTGCCAATACCGTGCCGGGTCCGTACTTTAATATAAATGAAATATTTGACTGAAGATTCATCGTGGATGAGTGCAAATGGACCTAAGTGAATACAATAAACTCAACAGAGGTACATTAATGTTCAATTCGCACACATCAGTCACATGTCAATACCGTTCCGGGTCAGTACTTTAATATAAATGAAATATTTGATTGAAGAATCATTGTGGATGAGTGCGAATGAACACAAAAACTCACACAAAAGTGTACTCTATAATCTCCACAAGTATGAAAAACAGAGATTTCCAATCGAAATTATAGCCTTTTTTTCAATGGCATCCGGCACAACCTAGTAATAGCAGCTATTAAGCAGGTGGTTCTAAGAATAGGCAAAATATGACAGAATTTTGTTTTCTACGTGTGACCAGATTTATGTTAATATATCCCTGTGTGCGTCGCACAAAAACCATTACACCTACGAAATTTAAGATTGACAGTTTATTGGTAGTCGATTATCACCTCTACTGCAAATTAACATAAAGCTGATTTGAAAAATTCGTGACTGGCAGAAAAGAATATTAAATGTCAAACTTGATCTGGAATTTGTACTTGAAGGTTGTCGTATGGTGATGATGATCCCTCAGTTATAAAAACACGATAATAAAATATGTAGTAATATTGATGTTTTTTGTTGTTTACAAAAATTGTATTTTTTTAACGCCATTGTATCTAGTTTAATTTATGAATGTCAATGTGTTGGAATGTGTAACGATCTTGTTTTTCCGAATATTATGATAATGGGTATTATTCGAAGTTTTTTTTTTCGAAGAACGTAACAAAATAACAAGTATAATTTTTGATCATTGAAGGTGATAATATCAACAAACATCAATTAAAGTATGAAATAGATAAAAACAAAGAAAATAAAAAGGTGATGTTCGCAACTGAAAACTCCAATCCAGATCCTCTGTTTTATCGTCAATTGAATTATTGAGACCTAATTATTTTCCATTTCATTTTGTTTTCCAATTTAAAAAATATAAATATTACCAATTATCCGCAATTAATATTCATATTTTTGGCTGCTGTCTTTTGCATTATTGCAAAGTTCTACTCGAACATATTTGCATCTAGATAGTGTCTCGGATATTTATACTTATCCGTTTTTTTTATATGGCACATCTATTGAGTGTTGTCCTGGTAAGACGAAGGATCTGAATTGGAATCCGAGTTGCGACTCTTACCTTTTAATTTTCTGTCTTTTTCTATTTCGTATTTTCATTGAGATTTGTTAATATTATCTGAAATGATTAAATATTACAATAAGGTTTATAAGATTGCGTCCAATAAATTAAATACGATTTTTTATGTTCTTCTTTTTATGTTGTAAGGGAATTAAATATGCTTCGGACGCATTCTTCTAAAATACGATGCTACAATGTAGAAGCTATGGGTTCCCAATTCAGCTAAAAAAATAAGGAATAATGTGAAATTCACGATTTATGTAGTCTTAAAAAACACTCATTTATTCCATTTGACTGAGTTCGAATACCGCAGAAAAATTGATAAAGTCAAACCAGTCTAAACACTTTTATGATATATTATAAAAATGTACTTTCATTGAACCTGCTGGAAACTGAGACACTAAAAAAATATTTACCGTTTCCTCTCAATCGCTCAATCTCACTCAATATTATAAAGACAGATAATGTATGCATACCTATCCATTGTAGCGATGACTCACGTTCATGAATACATAATATAAGATACTACCATAATTTAAATCGACTTTACCGACAGATATCCTGTTTTGGACATTGTGCGTCGTGGGGTGAAAAACGGACTTTTAGATATTACGTCTATTGACTCCAGAAATCTTCAGTTTGTCGCTTATTACATTTTTTAAAGAGTTCAACGAATAAAGCTCATTTAAAAAATATATTACATACTTCAATTACTTAAATATGATTGAATAGCCGTTGTCGTATTTTTCAATGTCGGTTAGGACTCTTTGTTTTTCCACACAAAATTATTATATTATTTGAACTATTAACTATTAACTATTAGTTAATTGCTATTCACTCATTAATTTTTTTTCCACATTTTTACAAGCATTCTATAATTAGTTTAACAGTGTATTTTTACGAATATTTTTAAATAAATAAATTAGTTAACATCACTCACATACTGTACTAGCCGGTTAGTGATTACTAAAAGTCACTTATAGAATAAGTTTTTTTTCCACTCACCGGCGCGTAAATACGCCCACAGTCTGCAACACTGTAAATATCTAAAATGTAAAAAAAAAAATGTGTCTACTATAAACTTCTTAAGCTTTTTATAGTCATTTTATAAGTATTATTTAGTAATAAAAATATTATAAATATTTCAAATAAATACCAACTATTCTTGTGCCACCGATCTTCTCATAAATGCAATGTAAATAGAAAGGGATATAATAGCAACTGTAAAAATCATATCTTCTCCAAACTTAAATTGTCTAATAAATCTGTGTTCATCTAAAGCGACCTGCTGGATGAGTATGTTTTTCTGTCTATGTTTGTACATAATTAGATAGGAAATATGTAGTAATATTTGTACTTGAGGTGATTTTTTACAAAAAAACGGCGCAATACAAATCATCCAAGTATTATTAAAATGAAATTAATTGTAATATTCAGGAAGAAAATTTCGATTTCATAAACAAGAACGTTCAATGATACTTCGATATTATCAATATTTTGAGAGGTATTTCTATCGCTAGTTTAGTTCTGGCTAATTAATATACTAAAATGTAGTAAAAATATCGATTCCCCAGGACAATAAGCGACATGAAAAAATTTACACGTTATTTGCATTATCGACGTTTTATCGCCAGGATGTTATTAGATTATTTTATTAATGCTAATTTGAGTGTAAGCACAAATCCAAAAAAAAAATTGTGGGGTAGATATTGTGACGAAAGATGGTAATAATGTATTGAAACAATATGACTTGAAAAATAACATGCCTTCTAAGAAGAAGAAGATTCGTGCTGTGATTTTTCCTCTAACCAAAATGAATAATTTAAAAAAAACTTTCGAAAACTATCTGCATTGGAAGATTACAGCGTGTCTGAAGATCACGTAGAAGAAACAGCTTTTATCACTTACATAAAAATGAATATTTAGTTCAGTATCACATTCGCGTTTTATCATCATAAGAAAATAATTTTAAAAACAAATACATTTTACTTATCCGAGGACGATTTGAAATGAAAAGAAATTTGGAGAAATAGAGTACTTGTGGGAATAACATAATGCTTTTAGGTCGAGTTTTGAGGTTAGATTTTGGCAAAAGTACCTACGTTAAAACTCTCTCTTATATCCTGTTTATATAAGTAAAGAAAAGGATTTTCCTATGACGAACCATATGAAAATATTTTTAGGTGTCTTTAGCGATATTATCGGATAAATAGGTAGAAGATTATTTCAACTAATCAGCAGAGATTGAAATAAATAAGTAATTAATTTTGAATCACGCCATTTCCCTTCACGAATACTTAAATAGAATTAAAAACCACAAAAATCTGTGCTGATATCTATTAAAACTGGTGACATGATATGTAACATGACTCAAGTATCTGTTTCATGTCTTTTTTAGGAAGTCCCCGACCTCTTCTTCAATTTACTGAGTGACCAAATTTTCTCCCCTTGCAATACTTTACATAATACAAATGAATATGATTGAAACGTTGCTTGAAATGGCTTTTAGCCATATTTGATGACCAGGTCTTCCCCTTCTCCTTCCGGTCCTAAATACCTTCAGCCTCACAACATTCCCCAATTGGGGATGCCATAGTCTCACTGGCTCCAGACGGTTGGGAGCAGTTGGGTATTGTGCGGTATTCATATAAAAAAAAGATTTTACGACACATGTGCCTCAGAGATGTCACTTCTACAACATTCAGTCAATTCTCGTCCTTACTGTACTAGTTTCATTCCTCACTGTCGTAGATTACGGTAGCATGATAAACTTTGACAACTGTTTATTAGCAACCACCTACTAACTAATAAATTCCCAATTTATTGAACGTAGCTCCGAAAGAGAATCAATCATCTATTTAAAACAGGCATAGTACCAAAGAACAAGAAAAGCTCAATATTAATTTTCTTGATTGCGATTTAATTTACAACGGATATTAAAATCAGTATGGACGAAGCTCGTATAGTGATTCAATGGAGCATTAAAAGCGCCCTTCATTATAAAAAGCTCAGTATTTTATTTGAAAGTTTTAATGATTGCACGTAAGACGTATGTTCTTAATGTCTGAAAGTAAAATCTCGCAAGAATCATGGGTTCGCGATAATACTCTAACATATGATTAGAAGGCGCTTTCAATTTATGTTCCTTTTACTGGGCATCGTTAAAATATTCGGCCGCATTGCTTTTGTGGTTCAAGAACTCTCTCTGGCTGCGACTATTGACCTTCAATTCCAGTGACTCGTAAGCTTGTACATTATATTGTTTTTATTACCTACGAATATCTTTCAATCTTTAGAATCTCATAAATACATATATTTTTTTGTTTCATTGATACCTGAAATTAATGGGTTCTGACTAAAAATCTCAGAAAATTAAAAATAAAATAAAATAACAAAGTAGGGAATGATTGGTTTAAAATTGTTAGAATTGTGGTTTTATGGTAGCTGGCTATTTACAGTGGCGTGCATTGCTCTATCACCAACGGTTGGTTTTGTTTAGTTTTTCAAGCCCGGGTATGATTTTTTAGCTGAAAAGTATACAACAAACACCCCATCAAATAAATAAATTCAATCAATAATTGCATTAATTCTAGCAAATCTTGACTTAATGAATTAACAGAAGAAGTATTCTTAAAACAACGTCACAGAAATGAGTGAAAATACCCTTCCCAAACCTTGAAATTCAAATACCCCCATAATAATTGTGTTTTGAATATTTAAAAATTGCCTTTTTTCATTTTCGCTGATTGTTATGACCTACTGAATTAATAAACCACCAAATTACTTACTTAATTCATGGAAAAAATACGCTTTGATTCGAAATTTGTCGACTTTATTTCTATGATTTCTCCGCATGGTCAATTTTCCTCAGGGAAGGCACAGCTTTTCAACCTTTATGGACTGCACGCCACTAGCTACTTATACTATTAGAACATACCTATAAGATTGTTTAGACATTAGAATTTGGACTATTATCATTATTCAGACGTAATATTACATTATCATGACACTTATAGGTAACATTGTTTGTTCATGTTTCATTATTACGGTAGAAGATACTCTCACTATCGCCCTAGCGAAAGATCACCATTCAGAATTGAAACGTTGCTTGAAATGACTCTTAGCCGTGTTTGGTGACCAGATCTGAATAGCAAGGTATTTCCTCACTTCACAACATTCCCCAATTGGGGACTCCATAGTCTCACTGACTCCAGACAATTGGGAGCAGTTGGGACTCTTATGCGGTATTCAAATGTAAAATTAAAAAATTCATTGTATTTTACCAAAAATTTTGGCAAGAGAATTGTTGCTAAATCGTTATATAAAGTTTTTGGTTTTTGGTCAGTCAACGGCTAAGGTACTAATAAATGATTTTTAAAATTATTTTATTTATTTTTATTTTGATTATTTTTTTTATTAGTATTTTTTTAATATACATTCATTATTTGTAACTATATTTATTACATAAATATGGATATAAATGTTAATATTTTATTTTTATTTTTCATATTCAATTATGTGTATATTTTTGAATACATGTATATAATTTTATATATATTGTACATATAGCAAATCCCACACATTCAAGGCCAGTGCGTGAGGATTCTTGTGTAATAGTTAGTGGCAAAAAAAAAATCATAAAAAAGTTTTTTTTTCATAGAATTATTATTTTTTTTATATTTGTTTATATGTATATCTATATTCCTTATTTCAAATTTTTACATTTTTACAAATTAAGCGAGATTTTACTTTAAAATAATAACTATATAATACTAATAAGATTGTTCTCAGATAAATTCATTCATTGATTGAAATCATATAAAATGAAATATAAAAACTTCACAAAAAAAAAAAAAAAATTGTGAGAAAAAAACATATTTGATGTATGATAATATATGATGTCTAACCTTCAATAAGTGCAAGATATGACGTGAAAATAAAAACTCTTACTATTTACCGGCAAATAAATAATTTAAGAGCAGAAAAATAAAATAATTTTTGGCAATGTCAAAGTATTAATTATTTGTATTTATGCTGATCAATGTTTATTAATTTCTGTGCTGATATAAAATAAAAACGTTATCGAGAATAACAATTTTTAGAATTTATTCATCATAATTCTTAATTAACTAACGCAACTCATTACTTCTTTAAAATAATCATAACAGTTCTAGAAAACATAAATCGGGTTAACTGAACTCTCTTATCGCATCTTGTACCTACCTACTACCCACGCGTTGGTTAGATGTAGCCACAATAACGTCACTGCATTATTATTACTTCATTATTTTTAACTAAATGAATTAAAAATTGGAAAAAATCTATTCGGTTTGATAAGAAAGTCCTTGGAATGTCTACAAAGTGAGGCCAGGCCCTATGTTTCTTGTGTAGGTAGGAAGTAGGAATGCGGTTGTGACAGTGTTTGACCCATGTGACATCTGTCACATACGGCGTATAATCGCTTACCGTATCCTTCCTCTTCTCTAATTTTGGACGCACCGTGGGCGAAGAGACAGGTGATTTAGAGATGGGCTTCTCGAGCTATGTTCTACCAAGAAGCTACTGTCAAGTAACCACGTGTGCTATAGATAAGAGAAACAACGGAAATAGGCCATACACCAGTATTAGTATGAAACAGCGTGCACAAAAGTGTAGCTAACATCGTTGACCTATACTACTGCAAATCGCATTTTTGTTTCTCTCTATACATCAAACGCATGTCTTTCATTGGCTCCGTAGAGTTTAGTCGTAACTTTGCGACAACCGGCGTCCTTCGATGTTATATCTCCCTTTATTTATATGATCTTTGGCTGCTCACCAAGAAGCTTCTGCCGTGTATCCGCATTTACAAATTAATTCATAATATCCACTAATTTTTTGTAATACGATAGATCGCCATCCTTGGCTGAAAATAAAAAGCAGAGGTTTCCCACAATGGGTTGTTAGAATTTTCGTTAGCGCCAACCGCGTTCAGTCCACCGTTAATTGAGTGTTCTACATTAATCCTTCTTTCAATATCAGTCTTTCCATCTCTCGTAAACATACTTCCCAAATATACAAACTCGTAGACGACCTCAAATATAAAACATTATTTTTAATTAGGTAATCTTCTGTAGTCGGTATTTCGATTATGTTGCGCAATGTTATGTTAAATATTTGCGGTTTCAAAAAGGCTAAAAATATATATATTTTTTAAAATTAATTATAATATCATCTTTAAAAATAACACGATTTTTATTTTACGGGAAATTGACCAAATAATTAAATAAAGTATCTTTGATTGGCGTATAGAAATAAATTAAAACGCTTTCAACTTTTTACCCCAATATATTGACGGTCTCCATGGTCGAGGGGTAAGGCTCTCGACTGCGAATTCAAAGGTCGCGGGTTCAAATCCCGGAGTGCGCAAGAAAATTTTATTTAATTAATTTGTTTTGTTTCACAATTGATTAATTAAAAATAATAGTGTATTTACGCATGTTCCAGAGTGGAAGATACTCTCAGTATCGGCCTGGTGAAAGACCACCATTCAGAATTGAAACGTTGCTTGAAATGGCTTTTAGCCGTTTTGGTGACCAGATCTGGATAGCCAGGTATTTCCCTATTTCCCTACCTTCCTTTTCCCTTCTCCTTCCCCTCTCCAATACCTTCTGCCTCACAACATTCCCCAATTGGGAATGCAATAGTCTCACTGGCTCCAGACGGTTGGGAGCAGTTGCGACTCTTGTGCGGTATTCATATAAAAAAAATATATAAAAAAAGTGGGATAATTTTGAGGGGAACGGTTTTCCAATGCGATGTTGTATAATATATATAACTTGTTTACTATTGGATAGTTGAGAATTGTTTTGTTTTTGTTTTTTTTTCAATATTTTCATTAAACTTATTCATCAAGCATCTTACATTTTGAACATTGAAAGAATTCGTAAAAATCCTAATGGTTTTTTTTAAGCATCCGTGTAGCGTATCCTTATCTTTATCATTTTCATTTTATCTGGGTGTGACAAATTACTTTTTTAATTAATCAACGGCCACGGATCTAATACTGACATTTTGGCACAAATTTATCTATTTATGCCAGAGTCTCGCACTCTGGAACGTCGCCACGACATATTGTATTGTCGAACGAGTTGCACAAATGTGTATCAGAATTCCACCGTGGAAAGAGCAACCCGCTCCACTTATATGGTAGATGTAAAATTCGACGTATTTTTCGAAACCTGCGATGAGTTTACATAGTTCTTAGTAATACATGCCCACTGTAACAATGGTGCTTTTGCAATTAATTAAAATAGCTTATCTCTTAATTTTTTTTGGCTAGCACACTGACGGCCTCCATGGTCGAGGGGTGAGGCTCTCAACTACGAATCCGAAGGTCGTTGGTTCAAATTCCGGCGTGCGCAAGTAAATTTTATTTAATTAATTTGTGTTGTTTCACAATTAATTAATTTAAAAATAATGTATAGTATATTTGCGCACGTTCCAGAGTGGAAGATACTCTCAGTATCGCCCTGGCGAAAGACCACCATTCAGAATTGAACCGTTGCTTGAAGTGGCTTTTAGCCGTGTTTGGTGACCAGATCTGAATAACCAGGTGTTTCCCCACCTCCCTCTTCCCCTTCTTCTTCCCCTCCCCAATACCTTCAGCCTCACAACATTCCCCGATTAGGAATACCATAGTCTCACTGGCTTCAGACGGTTGGGAGCAGTTGGGACTCTTGTGCGGTATTCATATAAAAAAAACACAAATACTTAGATATTTTAATTCTTTTTTGGCAATTATCTTAAAAAACATAAAAACAAAGTGCTACTTCAATATTGTTGAAATAAAGAGGAATAAAAAGCTGTTTATTGTAGTATCACGGTAGCAAATCATGTAAATTATTACTTTACAGAATTTTTAAAAATCCGATTAAAAGGTCGATAAATTTGCAATAGCAACCATTTTATTAAAATAATGTAATTCCTTTATAAAATATCCGACAAACCGCAACAATTAGAAATCCTTATCTCCTTGCATCCACATCCATTTCCTTTTATGGATGGCGGTTGCCCAATAATTACTTGCCAGTCGTGTTAATGTGCCTGTTACACAGCTGCGTAGGAACTGGGGATACAATGACCCGTCCTTATAACGTGATGATCGCACGATGATGGTGTCGAAAATGCATCAAAATAAAACATAATGAATCTTGAGATCTCTGCCTTTTTTAGTATTTTCGTTTTAATTGTTTTTATTGCTCGTATCATACCCCGGGACACATTATTAAAAGCTTTTAGCCAAAAGATTTAAATGTAATTAATTTCTTCGTATAGTCGGGTTCCTACCGAAAGGTCATTTGTAATATTTTTTCTTGTGATGGATTCAGACCCCGACATTTTAAATTATGTTTATTGCAGGGTGGTTTGTGAAGATTTTTTATGTGAATGTATCTAAGTTGTTTTTAGCCTGATCAGATAATAATTAATTTTTTTTTATATTTTTAATTTTATATAACTTATTTCATTTATAATACTGTAAATATTATAGTGGAAGATACTCTCAGTATCTCCTTGGTGAAAGATCAACATTCAGTATCTAAACGTTGCTTGAAAAAACATTCGCCATATTGGTGACCAGATCTGAATATTCGGGTACTTCCCAATCATCTTCTTCCCATCTCATTTTATTTCCTACTACCTTCAGCCTCACAACATACCCCAATTATAGCCATAGTCCCACTTGCTTCAAACGGTTGGAAGCAGTTGGGACTCTTGCACAGTATTCACATAAAAAAGTAATATTTCTTATCATCTGAACCATTATTCATACTGACATTATTCTGCTTAATCATCGATTCTGTATAGTTTTTTCTGTCTCTTTTTTTTTCTCCGAAAAATTAACTATCTAACTAATTAACCATCACGCCGTTTCTCTATAGGAGTAGGCAGAGAGGACGGGCCGTCAAACTACTCTACCTTGGAATACACTTATGATTCATTCACATTCATACATCGCCTCACACATTCTCTCCTGTTATTCCGACTTCTGCATTATTCTGACTTCTGGCCCGACTCAAGTATTTGATTCACTTGATCTTGCCATGTCTTCATCGATTCTTCCATTCATATTTGCGTCAGATATATAATTCTTTATACTCCTTTTTTCGTTCATTTGCTCTACATGCCCAAACCATGTAAGCGTCCCTATTTTAATCTTACTCATTACGCTTACGTACGTGGTTTTATCACAAATTTTCCTCAAAATACGAGTACAGCATTCAGTCTACTTTCATACTTCTTCCCCCAGTTTCATGCCTCACTGCCATACATCAGAGTTGGTATCAGCACTCCATTGTGCTCTGCTAGTTACGCTTCCCAAAGAATAATTTAATGTATTTCAAGTTTCCTGTGCAAAAATGGAAAACTTTTTAGACTAACATTTTTTCAACAATTTTAAATACGATTATATTATAGCTTATCACCAATGTTTGTGTTTTCTTCGCAGCTCACAACAAACCGATATTTTCAAGTTGTAAATCTTAATTCCTACTGATTATTGGAGGCGAATTGAGGAATTGAACATCACAAATAAATCATTACATAAATACCATCCCGTTTCCTCAATCAATCACAGCACCGATATAACTCCGTGGAACGGCCGTGAAAACCACTTTTCGTTTCATCAAGCGCATATTTTACGTAGGAATTTGAACGTGATACATGCTGACTCGGTTATGACACTGTTTGACTTGTTGAGTTAGCACATCGCCTACTACTGGGTACTGTCAACTGGGCAAGTGATGGCGTCTCAAGTGAATTTAAGGATTCATCGTCAATCATTTTATTTACATTTAATGAATTATACTATGGTACTAAACTCTACAAAAAAAAACCCACTCTCCTTCAAAAATCATAACAAACAATAAAAAAATTTAAAGTCTAATAAAATGCTGGATACGATACGTTACGATGTGATCACTATGGGCTGGTAGTAGCGGTCACCTTTCTTGGGTATTGAATTAATGACCGGAACAGAGCGACATTCTAGGGACATTTTAAAGAGCTTTGTCAAATTTTGAGCATTGTATACTAGGTTTAGTAACATCGAGCCCCCGTAAGACGTGAAGTACATCCCGATGCCGGATCCTCAGCTCTTTCATATAAAAACTGCAGTGAAAAGCTCAAAATGAAACCTAAAATCGAAAAGCCATAGAAAAGAAAAAGATAACGGTAGCAGCTAGAACTCGAGCCCAGGACCTGGTGATTTATCCGGGACTAACAGTTCTTAGAAAAAAGTATAATTCCGATAAAAATGACGGGACGGATTGAGGTAGCCGTAGCTCAGTGGATTAGAGCGCAAGGATAAGGACCCCCCCATCACTTACTAGGACGATTATAACTTGATCGAAGTCTTTGGTATGGAAAATATTATTAAATTGCTCCACTCTATGACTTGTGGAGTCACTGTACGGAAGATTGTTCAAACAATCCAAAAGTGATCCAAAAGTCAGCGGGAATTGCTTCAGGCTACTGAGATATGTCCGGGCAATGTGGCAGTTAATTGATCCACACTCTGGAGATATGTACCATAGATATGCTGCCTGGCTACCTTCCCAGTTTCCTTTATAGTGAAAAAAATGTTTTTTTTTTTATTATAATTTATTGATATACAATAATACTAACATCCGGCACCGGGAAAATCTAAGTAGTCCTCATTTTTTATTCAATTTTAATTTATAGCACTTACTGACATGAGAATGAATAGACTTGTCTTAACATACAATTTTCACGTCAAACTAAATATTCGGTTTTTGTAAATAAGCCAAACCTTTTTTTTATTTGCTGTTTTACTAAAGTTGGCGGCACGCCTAGCTTGCACCTCTTGGATTTCATCCCTTGCGTGTTAGGGCATCTCAATGTATTATTTTAATATATAAGTTTTTTTTCTTCTTTTTAATAATAACTACGATTATTTAATTTTAAAAAGGATTAAAGAAATTAGACAATTAGATAATGCCTTCAGAAGGCGAAACAGCTGTCCGCGTAATAGTGATTACATAGCAGAACTTTTTTTTATAAATAAGCTGTTATTTTTTAAATTAATAATAATAGTTATTCATAAAATAGGTAACTTAAAGTGCAATATGTTGTGATTACTCTGATACAAGTAGACATGAAGGACTGTGCCAACGTGTATTATTGCTCACGTTCACTGTTCAATTTACCTTTGAATGAGAACTATAATCGTATAACTTTTCACATGTAATACTTGCCCTACTCGCGTTAAAACATGTCCAACGAAATGAAGCAGAGTCAGCTCAACTTTTGTAATAAGGAACTCCAATCCATTTTTTGTATCAATAATGACATTCAAACTTAAATACCAGTAGATTTTATTTTTCTGCTAAAGTTTTTTTTTTCTTATTTAAGATACTTTTCAAAGTTTCAACTTTTCCAAAGCCGCCCACAAGCTCCAAATCTATGGCCTGTCGGTTTTGATCAATCTAGAGGTAAGAATGTCAAATGTCAAAACAAGAATAAGTTTTACCGCACACAATTTTATATTCTAACTAACCACCACGCCGTTTCCCCGCAGGGGTAGGCAGAGAGTACGGACCGCCAAACAACTCGATCTTGGCATACACTTCTTGCTTCATTCACATTCATACAACGCCTCATACATTCTCTTCTGTTATTCCGACTTCTGAGATGGCACGACTCGAATATTTGATTCACTTGATCGTGCCATGTCTTCCTCGGGCGTCCCCGGCTTCTTCTTCCATTCACATTCGCGTCATATATTCTCCTTACACTCCTCTCTTCGTTCATTCGCTCTACATGCCCAAACCATCTAAGCGTTCCTTTCTTAATCTTACTCACTACGCTTACATCAGCCTTGCATTCTTTACGAATCTCAACATTTTTAAATGCCACACGTAAGCCACAACTAAACACAAGCAATAAAAATACGTACGTTTTTACGAAACATAACTCAGAGAATAATAATAGTATTGAGCATTAACATTATAATAATATCAGTATTGGTAATTGGTTTGCTCGCGAATACTCTAATTTCTTTCATCAGTAATAATTTTTTTTATATTGAACAACAATTATAGAGCTTAAAATCACCCAAATTAAGTTTAAATTTCGCCAAAACTTAAAAAACACATGTTTAAAATAGAAAGAAAAATTGAAAAATAAAAATATCTATACTAATCTAAAACCAGAAAACACACGTGACGTCAGATGTTCCAAATGCAACGGTACCAACATAACAAGTTGTTTTGATGAGATGATTTTTTTTTCACTTTTAAATAATGATTTATAAATTCTGCGTATAATTGTATATAATAAAAAGTTATATATTCTGAATCGGCATTTGCTAAACTATAGGAATATATGTTTTTAAAGCCATTATATTTTTCACTAGACTTCCTTATAATTTTATAATTATCAATCTCCGATACCCAAATATGTATACGTTTTATGAAATATATACTTTTACTTAACTTTCCGATTTCACATGAGATTTTGATTGATTATCTTTTTTTCATATTTAGCTACCTTTAAAAACAAAGTTTATTCGATAAGTTCAAAATATGTGATCAAAGACAGTGTTCACCGTTTCAGGATTTTTTGCCGTTTCAGTCATACACTTTTTTTATATAATAAATTCGTCTGAAGTTCAAACAGGTGAAGAAACCACCAAATAAGTTACGACAGTAATAATTTGGTTATCTAAAGACCTATCGCCTAGCCGCAGCCGCAGCGCGCAGAGGCCACCGCACTTTTGGTGGACAGATAAGGTTCCTCGTCATCTGTCGCCATAAACGCCGCCATTATCCCTTTATGCGAAGGAGCCACATCACATCACGGTAACGAGCATCGGATGGGCATCAAATGTGATTAGGAATGTCTGAATTATGGAGATGGGATGAAATGAAACTTAACAAAGCGCGGAGACTTTATGTGCTCACCGACTCGCCTAAGAGTTGATCTTCTAAGATTTGACATTAATTTCCGTGATCAAGAAATTTACGATGCAGTAAAGGGGATAAGTAATCAATATCGGTAGTTTGTACGATTTCTGGGGTAGTTTTATTAGACAGGTGACTGGGTATTTGATTACCGTAACCATGCGAGATAACTTGAATTCAAACAAATTGAATACAAACCAGCAGGTGCCTACAAGTTCAATTACTTAAGATGGTAAATCTCTCCGTAACTCATAACAACTAGTATCAACTTACTTGTCTTAGCCTTTGCCGATTTAGCGATAAGGGATATTATGTCAACGACTTGATTTTATACCTCCATTTGTTCATAGCAACTACACATTAATTACATAAAGCAGATATTTAACAGTTGGCGTTCTTAGAATTCTCAGCAGAATTCTACCGTTTGAATAGATTTTAATATTATCTAAATTTCTGACGTATTTTAGCCACATTTTTGATGAGCATTCAAATAACAATGCCATTTTAAATATTCAATTTCTGAGAAGCAGATACCTTTTTACAAAGGTTGCCATAATTATAATATCAGTAACAAAAGGAGAATGTCACAACATTCTCATTACGATTATCCGAGCGGAGAACAACCGTGGTTCCATTCCGATTGTATAATTGCATTGATGCGCTGGTCAAACAATATTTTCATATTTATTTTCTAAATTAGCATATGCATCGCATGACGATTCGCCATAAGCTCGTATGTTTATTTTCTTGTTTGTCACTACTTATTCCATTTCCACATTCCTTTGAACCTACTTGCCCCACTCGTCCTTTAGATTGTAAAACCCGACCAAAAAACTCGTTTTTTTATTCCGACTTGTCAATAATATTTACAAGACGAATCAACTCACTCCATCAACTCTAATATGAGGGTTTCCATCGTACAATTGATCGACGAATGATAAAAACACAGGCCAGATTTTATTTTTGGTGATTGGCTCAAATTAAAAAATAAAACTACATGGATTTAAGACGATAACATTATCACAATATTCTTTGAAATCATCTTTTTATTACTAAGAATATATTTTTATTGCATGCTCAATCAATCGATTGCTTTTCATCGATTCTCGGAAAACATATAATTCGATTACAAAAACACTTTACCAGATTTGTTCAAAATGTATGTATTGTTTGAAGAATAAAATTTGATAAAACGAAATAAATATTTATTTTTGTTTACATAGATAGGTACTTTTTGACATCCCTTAAAAAATGTTTTCTTTGAATTAAAAAAAATTAATGAAAATTGTTAAATGGCAGGTGGGATCCATTAAAAAATCTTGTTTAAAAAAAAACACACACTTTTCTCACCGGGAGGCACCTTCATACTCTAATAATTTTAATACACTTATTTTTATTATAATACCTACAAAGTAATAAAATTTTATGCATAATAACCGTCATAAACCTTTAACCTTTTCAGCCATGTGCTTTTCTTCCGTATTGCAAATGGTAAAACCCGCACCTTCCTCAAATTGTTATTACTTGTAAACAAGTCACATTCTTTGATTGTAAAAAAAAATCATCTCACCCCTCTACCTGTAACCCATCACATCTTCAAATATCGCATTGCATAATACTTGCTGATATTTTGAAATTTTAATAATATTTTTTAAATCAGTATTACGTAATTGGATTCTAGTATCTCTGTAATAAAACTGTTATACTGTTTTCATATTTATTAAAATATTTTGTTCCAATTTGTGTACATTGATCACAACATGCATGCACCTATATTGTTCTATTATTGTACTACATTTTTAATTTTTTGTTATTTATTATTGTATTATATAATATTGTTGGAGTAAACTCCTGCTGACAAGCTACTTGCAGTGGCTTAGCGGGAACCAGCTCTCATTGTGTGTAATTAATATTATACAATAATAACAAAAATTAATAAAAATAATTTTTATATGTCTTTTTTGTATTTCTTAGGCATTTTAACTATGTAACGATTTCTAGACATTTTGTTTTGGGGAGTTATAATTCACAATGTACATTTGTTACTTAATAAAGCAACATATTTACATTGTTAACTAAAAAATATATCATCTATAATGCAGAAAATCTGTTTTTATGTCCCATAGAAAATGAACGGTGAGCTCTGGCGTTATTGAAAATGCTGTTTTTTTCAATTTTCTAGATCAACTCATTTTCAATTCGCAAAGCCACGTCTGTCATGAGATAATCATGAAACATTGAAAAGTCGATTCAACAATTTATATACTGCTTGTTTTTACCAACATGACCTCATGGTAAATTAAAATTATTTTAATTATTAAAATTAAGTCGCAACTGAGGTAGCTTGGGCACGTATTAAGAATGCCAGAAGGACGAATTCGCTGGAAAATTCTGAGTGCTATTCTAAAGGGAAGACATCCAGTGGGGCGCCTCAGATACAGGTGGGAGAAGCAACTCCAGAGACTAGACGGATTCCATTGACGTAGCACAGGACAGGGGACACGCCTGGAGGCGCCTTGTCGATGCGATGGGTACCCGACCCGAGTAGGACAAGGGGAAGAAGATGTATTTATGTACCATATGTATGAATGAATAAAATTAGATTTTCTATTTGTTATATCTAGACACATTAGATACACATTACCCTACGTATTATTTTAGCTTGCCATGGGAAACACCCGTTAAAGATATTTATCGGCACAAAATTAGTCCTAGCTTATTTCTAATTTTGAAAATAATTTTAAATAATGATGAAAATCCATTTTAGTATGATTTTTTTTATTATTAAAAAACGTTTATATCTTTTTCCCATTTATTTATTTTCGACCGCAGAGGTTTCACCATATTACGGGCATCGTCAGACTGGCAAAATTAAAATTATAATTAAAAATATGGTATATATATAGCATCGATGTCAGGAGTCCATATATAAAACTTAACTATAATCACGACGTTCACCAATATAATATACGAACACACCACAAACTACACATATAAAAAATACACTCTACAACATACGTACTCAAATCATTAGAATACATTGCTTACACCAGCTAAGTTACTGAGGAATTGAGACATTTGTGCACTTCGGACAAATCTCGAAATGATGTTCTGAGTTCTTATTTTTTTAAATGCTCTTTGTAAAACCATTTGTCATAGACACCAACTCTGTTATAATAGCCTTCCTTAAGCTTTGCAATTTCTTACATAGGTATTTTTTTAAATATTTTTTATTTCTGTGGAATGTAAATCCATTTAAAATATTTAAGAGTACAGACATATCTTACTAACTAATTACAAAAAAGTATTAATTTAAATTAAAAAAAAAAACAACAAAACGACATGTAGCGACGGTAATGATAACTAAATATAAAAATAAAATACATCAAGAATGTAATATAGATACAGTTCGTTTTGTTGTACACGATAGTTACTCAAAAATAGAAGAGTAAAAGTACTTGATAATAGAAATGCAACAATAAGGCAAATACAATATATAAACATAACACATTTTAATTCTAGTCATATTTCGAAAGCCCTAATCTTGTTGTGTATTTCTATTGTAGCTATGTTTCGAGCCTGTCCATTTATTTTTGTTACTTTCCTATAATTAATTTTTTTTTTTTTCTGTATTAGTTTTTATATTTTCATATTCATATTTGCCTTGAAAACTTTGTTAACTTTAATATTATGTAGTAAAAATTAACAGTCCCAAAATGAGTTGAATTGATAACTCATGGGAATGTAACATTGTTGTATGTCTTTAAAAAAATAAACTTAATTTTTTTTAAAACACTGCAGAATTTGAGAGTATATTAAAATTTTCCATTATCTTCATTCCTCAGCGATTAATCAGTAAACTCTAGTAGTCACTTTTAAATAAGTATTCGAACGCAGCATGACCACTTAGGAAAATACCCGAATGCAAATTATGATGGATGCAAAGTTGCATGTAATAGGAAAAGTTAATATTCTCAATACTAATATAATCAGGTGTACTACTCATCATTAGATTGTATAAACCATGGAGGAATACAAGATAAAATGTCACATTTTTTTGCAACGACAAAACCACACAATCAACTATCACTTACTTACCAATTAGTTGAATGCATAATTAAAACAATAAATTTAAAATAAAATAAAATAAAAATACATAAAAAAAAATAAAACAGAAGTTGTATTTGATAACTACAGGTATAAAATAAAATACGTATCATCTCTGTACCAAACCGTTGTCAAATCTAAGAACATAAATTATGAAAGTACTTGATATTAATTTGTCCAAAGGTCAGTACTCACAAAATACACTTTGTAGTCGGCTAACGCGAGAAACACTAGGAACGATTTATCTATAAATTCTGTATTGTTAGTTAGGAAAATGTGTAAAATTTCCAGTTAAAAAATGTTTTTTTTAAGGTTACTTCGCGTAGAAGGCAATGAGGGAAATAATTTCCCTCAAGGCCTATGTCATTTTTGGGGATGATGTATGGAAGTTTTTTTTGGAGAATGTAAAGGAGTAAACCTGGGTCTTAAAGAGATCCATGTTGTGGGAGAGAATAAAAACACAGATTCCGGCAGATCATTCCACAGTTCCACAGCCGAGCTGTACAAAACAAGAAAGAATCATGGAAGTGGCTTGTTCTCATGCGACACATGTCAACCATTTATAAATGTTGGGCTAGCATTAGGCGTGTTTCCCGACTGTGCACCGGTGCCGAAGAGATCAATGACGTAAATTCCTCAGAGCATCTTCCATTGAAATACCGATATAACAAAATGAAGCTTATAAGAAGTAAAATTAGTACGGTACTCTTTAGTTTTATTTAAAGCATACAAAAAAACTTTTTGACATTCGTAAACAGAAATAAATCTCTGTCATTCAATATTTGAATCGCGTAAAATTGATCGCCAACCAATAATGACGTATGACATTTCAGTCACATTTTTTTACCCTGTTGATACTTTTTATAACAAGTTCTCTATTGAGCGGAACTGAATACACAAAAATCGATATCCCAAATTGATCGTAAATTTAATCGAGAATTTCGTTGGAAAGAACGTATTTGTGCATTTGAATACTATTGAGGCGAAATTTCGGCTCGACAGTTGCTCAGTAGTGTTGTGAAGAACGGCCGCTAGAGTTCGGGAATGTAGAGAGGGAAAACGAAGAAATAAGTGTAAGGATAATATGTGACGAGGGAGTTAATAGTAGAAGAAGTTGGGTACGCCAGAGGAAAACATGACACGATCAAGTGATTAAAATACTTGATGCGGGTCATGCCAAGAGTCAGAATAATAGAAGAGCATGTATAAGACGATATCGTGAGCATACGACGAAAAGTGGCCAGGTCAAGATCCCTGTCCGTTGGCAGACTAAGACTGAAAATCTTTGTATAGACACAAACTCACAGCTTCGCGAGTCGGAAGGTTTTTTTACGTATATGAAACACGATATTTATTTATTTGTAAGAAGCAAACAGTTTTTAATACAGATTTATATAAAAGGAAGTTTTACAAAAGGTAACGCCAACGAAGTTACTTGTGCTAAAAGTGGTTAAGTTAAGATGTTTTATTAGAGAAAATAAAATAAGAAATAAGGGGGGGGGGAGGAAAGGAAGATAAGATCGGGACAGGAGATGCTCTCGATATATTTTATACTCGTGCATCAGTTTGTGGTCGTACGTATTACTGCGGTTCGATATTTTGAAAGAGTATTGTGAAGAATGTCAATATTGTGAATACAGGGAATCGGAGAATTTATCCTAAGATTGGTCCTGCATGCGGGCAAATAAAAAATCGGTTTGTCGGGTTGGTCTTGATAGTATGTGAATGTTTATAAAGTTAATGAACCCCATGCTATTATTCAAAAATTTAAATAACAAGATTTGATCAAATATTAAGCGTCGCGTTTGAATCCTGATGAAGTTATGGAATCTTAAGGATTCGGTATTATTTGCAAAGTGTAAATTAAATTTATTATTTATATGCTATCGATATATCTATTCTTTAAATATGGGCTTGGTATAAAGGTGTCCATATCGATGTACAATGGATTTTTTTCTCAATTATACAAAGTCATTATTGTCAGCTATTATTTGAACAGATGGTTCAAATAAAAGCTGACACGAATGACTTTGTATAATTAAAAAAAACATAGATTCAGTAAATAAACACAATATAATCCGTCTTCCAGAGGGTAATAAACCAACCCGAAAGTAGTTTTTAAAAACATAATAGTAAACAGTACTGTCAGAAATAAAACAAATTTCAAGTCATGAATAAAAACAATATTAGAAAACAGGGGAACTCACTCCCGACATCGAGGCTATATACACCATAGATTTAGTATTCATTGTACCAGTCCGACGATGCCCGTGATAGGGTGAAACCGGTCCGATCGAAAATAAATAAGTGGAAAAAAGTTACAAAGGTTTTTTAATCAAAAAATTCATTTAAAAAAATGAGATATTCGGTTTTCGACATAAAATAATAAAAATAATTATTAGCAATGCCTTAATGAGTTAAAGGAACAATATCATTTTGTAAGATAGTACCTATGTATGAAGATACTACACTAGTGCTTTTGAAGCTCAGATAATACAAATAGTAGGCTATAATCAAAAGCTACATACTAAATATGGTCTACATGAGATGGAGGTACTTAAATAATAAAAAACAGCGTTTCAACATAAAATCGTCACTACGCGTCTATTACGAGGTGTACAATAATAAAATTATAAAAATATATATACATTTGCCACAAATACATATTATTTAGTAATTTAGTAGATGGCAAATACCCACTTGTGCGATCAGAATATAATGACAACATATCGTCAGAAGTACTTACATTTAAATATAATGTGACAAGCAGGTACCTCGCCTATCAAATACATTAATTCATGTTTCAGTACCAAACATATGTGTATATTATACAAATACCATAAATATGAAATAATGTTGGATGATTTGTGAGCGTCTTTAATGTAGGTGATTAATTGATAAATATAATAAGATAGAAACAAACATCAACAATACAAAGGTAGCTATTCTTATCCGAATGGATCTTGTGGAATATAAAATTAAGTGTGTCGTTATTATTTTAGTAGACTATAAATCTCAAGTACCGAGACCTCAAAAATTGTAGTATGTATGTGGTTTTAAATCAGCAGTGAATATGGTAAATGGTATATTACACCCATCTATTGTACATTTAGAAATCAAAATGATCACGACTAAAGGCAAAAATAAAAATGATAATATCATTTTGCAATGCCGTTAGGCGTGTGTTTATTATTATAAATTGTTAATAATAAGTTATGGGTTATGATAATACCCATATGGAATAAAAAATAAGATTGTTTTATACTTTAATTTAAAAACATCCTAACTTGTGAAAGTTTGAGCCTGCATCCATGCAAAAATCCTCCATCACAATCTACCAAAAAACAAGGACTTTGACTTGGTCAGTTTTCATTGTATGCTCACGATACGTAAATGTGAATGAAGCAGGGAGTGCGTGGCGAGACAGATTTGTGTGGCGGTCTCTTCTCTCTGCCTACCTCCTTTAGATAACTGTGTGATGGTTAGTTAACTAATTATGAAGAAATTAATGAGGAATTACTTTGTAATCACCACTTTATTAATATATACATATCAACATGTTTTGAAAGCGAATACTGAAAAACAATAATGTCAAGTATAGACAAATGATAAACATAGAACACAATGATGTAAGAATAGACACATTATAAACATAAACAGAAAATTATTAAAGTAGATAAAAAAATGATTCAATAGTGTTAAAAAAAATATTATCAAATTATTTTTAATCTTTAATTTGCCCATCATATGTTAGAAACTAATCATTCTTTTGATATAAATAAAAATATTTTATAAAGGTTTGACGGCCTCCATGGTCGAGGGATAAGGCTCTCGACTACGAATCCAAAGGTAGCGGGTTCAAATCCCGGCGTGAGCAACTAAATTTTATTTAATTAATTTGTTCTATTTTACAATTAACTAATCAAAATATAATGTGTAGTATATTTGCACACGTTCCAGAGTGGAAGATACTCTCAGTATCGCCCTTGTGAAAGGCCACCATTCAGAAATGAAACGTTGTTTGAAATGGCTTTTAGCCGTGTATGGTGACAAGATCTGAATAGCCAGGTATTTTCCCAACCTTCCTCTTCCCCCTCTCCTTCCCCTCCCCAATACCTTCAACCTCACAACATTCCCCAATTGGGGATGCCATAGTCTCACTGGCTCCAGACAGTTGGGAGCAGTTGGGACTCATATGCGGTATTCATGTAAAAAATAAAAAAGGTATAAAAATTTTACATACAAATACAATCGGTTTACAATTAGACAAACGTTAAATTTTAGAAATCAAAAAAGCGTTTATAGTGAACTAAATATAATGAATAAATAGCTATCTCTTGAATTTATTTTCATATTAATATTAATAATAAAAACAATTTCTTTTTTTTAAATTTCTAATACGTATTTGTTATTGAATATTTAATAATATTTTTTTTAAAAACATTATTGACTTAATTTTTAAATCAATTATTATTTATCGACTTTAACCAATTTTTGTTTATGTTTATAATTCGTCTCTCTATGTTTATCATTTGTCTATACTTAACATTATTATTTTTTAGTATTCTATATATTCCTGATGAGGAAAGCATCGCTTTCGAAACAGGTTGATATGAATATATTAATAAAGTGGTGATTACAAAGTAATTTTTATTCATTTATTAATAATGACGTCGCAAAGTGAATAACAATCTTTTGAAGAACTTTAAGTGACATTTTACTAACTAACTAACTAACTAACTAACTAACCATCACGCCGTTTCCCCGCAGGGGTAGGCAGAGAGGACGGACCGCCAAACAACTCGATCTTGGCATACACTTCTTGCTTCATTCACATTCATACAACGCCTCATACATTCTCTTCTGTTATTCCGACTTCTGACATGGCCCGACTCGAGTATTTGATTCACTTGATCGTGCCATGTCTTCCTCGGGCGTCCACGGGCTCTTCTTCCATTCACATTCGCGTCATATATTCTTCCTTACACTCCTTTCTTCGTTCATTCGCTCTACATGCCCAAACCATCTAAGCGTCCCTTTCTTAATCTTGCTCACTACGCTTACATCAGCCTTGCATTCTTTACGAATCTCAACATTTTTCACTCGATCATACATGGTTTTACCACACATTCGTCTCAGAGATCTCATTTCTACAGCATTCAGTCTACTTTCATCCTTCCTCTGCCAGTTCCATGCCTCACTGGCATACATCAAGGTTGGTATCAGCACTCCATTGTGGACTGCTAGCTTCGCTTCCTTGGACAACTTTTTGTTTGCGCCAACCGCGTTCAGTCCTCCGTTAATGGTTTTTTTTTTTACGTACATTTCTTTGAAATTTAAATTTAAAACATATACCTTACAAAATGCACACTACCAATTTAAAAGCCGCGTGTGCTTCATTAAAAAAATAATGATTCGAATGTAATTTTTTTTTTAATATTGTTTTGGAAAAATACCATAATACTATTATGTCACCACAATAAATACCCCGCGCTCGACCAGTGGACACCGCAAAATAAATCATAACACAATTAGTATAATTTAATAACATACTTGTGAAGTCCATTATCAGATACTATCATCTTTATTTTATATGATCGGCTAAGCAATGTATATAGCGTCATAGACTGCCGGATATTTTAATTGAGCTCACATGTCTGTAGTGCTGATACCCGGGTATAACGAAGACGCCTAACCTTTCGCAGGTATTATGGCCCGCCAGACATAAAATAATATGAATTACTATTAACAAAATATCCGCTTGCGTCATTTTTGCCATCAACCATTATTTAATCGGAGTTCTGCAGAATGAAGACAGCCAACACAAAACTTGGGTACCTATTGTATAATATCGATTGCTTAGAGTTAAAATCTTGTAACTGAAAAATTGCAATTGTTAGGTAATTGCTAATGTTCAAGTTGAGGTAATTGATAAAAGTCAAGTCAAGTGTAAAAAAGTGTTCTTGATACTTGAGGCATTATTTTTTATAAAATTATTTTAATATTTTACAAGAAACTATAACTACGAAGTTTGTTTAGTAGCTACAATTTTTTTAACTTTACGCCATCGATATTTAGTCAGCATTTTAATTAATAAATTAGTTTTTCATCACTTACTGTTATTTTTTTGTTTATGTTTGGAATTTGCCTATTTGCTTATTATAAGTCTGTACTTGTAAATAATGTCTAGTAAATGGTTATATACATTTTACCGGGCGGGGTTAGTACAATGCTAGGGAATGATACAAGGTAAAGTTAAAAAGGTATATGAAAAAAGTGTGTGGTGTATAAGTGTATGTGTGTGTGTATGTGTGTGTGTATGTGTATGTGTATGTGTGTGTGTATGTGTGTGTGTGTGTGTGTGTGGTTGTGTGTGTGTATATGTGTGTGTTTGTGAGTGTATTTGTGTTTGTGTGTGGGTGTGTGTGTGTGTGTATGTGTGTGGGTGTGTGTGTGTTTCTTTGTGTGTGTGTGTGTGTGTGTGTGTGTGTGTCTGTGCGCGCGCGCGCGTGTGTGTGTGTGTGTGTGTGTGTGTATGTGTGTATATTTGTACCTATGTGTCTGAATAGTGCTATGTACTAGAGACTTGTGATTGCGCATTGATGTTACGAGTAAAATTATATTTTTCTTAAATGATGGTAGGAAGTGAAAAAATATGTCGAGATTTAGGTAGGGACAAAATTTTTTAAATGTTTGAAGAACAAGGGAAATTGGTGAAGCGTTTGTTTTGTTGTTTAATGTGTAAAATAGTTTGGTGTGGATAGTACGCTTCGGTGGTATGTTAAGGTTAATTTAATTATTTTTATTATATTATTTATACTGAGAGCGTTGCTTTTAAAATACATAGATATTTATATATTAAAAATAGTGATTAAAACAAAGTTATTTGTATTTATTATATTAATAATGACGCCACAAAGTCATCACACATCTTTCGAAGAAAAAATAAATTATTTAGGCTAATAAGCAAACCCCATTGTAATATTTATTCATTGAAGAAGATAACATCGACAATTCTCAGTAAAAATATGAAATAGACAAATAAACAGAAAATAAAAAGATAACGATCGCGATTGGAATTCGAACCCTGATCCTCTAGTCAAAATGACGATTAAGAATTCATAGAATTCTGAAACATTGATATATCTCGTACTTAAATGATCGTATGCGTAGTACTTGCTGGTGAGTATTGATTAAGCAACTTGTTTTGGGGGGTAGCGATTATTGTATTCTGACGTTTAGAAACATCAGTTATGTGAAATAAATAAAAATAAAATCTATTCATATTTTTTTTCCATTTTGTTGGTTGACTTTATTATGCGGAACAATTTTCTTGTGTTTAATACCAATGCTATTTTTATTAAAAATATATCTTATTATATTAATGACATTGATTGACTGGAAATATTTTTTTATGGTTGCTAAGTATCCAACTATTTGAATATTTTTCGTCAATTTTTGCAACTTTCAAAGTCAGAACACGATGGATCAAATGCATTATTATAAGAGATAAAATTTTAATATTTATCTATATATATATAAATGAATGTTTGTCTGTCTGTCTGTCCTCGATTTTCTCAAAAATTACTAGACCATTTTAGACAATATAGCACATTTTGTTCTTATTAGTGCCGGGAAGGTTGAGAGAGCAGTTTGAATCTGCTATGTAAAACTATTGTCTTAACGTTTTAAAATTAGTATGAAAAACATTGAACCCTTCATGTTCTATTGAGGTTAGCCCATAGATATACCACTCTGGTTAGTCACAGATTACATATTCAAAATAAGAAGGTTTGTTTGGGTGGAATATTTTAAAAATGGAAAACACAAAGCGAGAATTCACAACTTCATAACTTTATTCCAAAAAAAAAAATCCAGAAAAAATAAATGAATATTCGTAATACGAAGTTTCTTTATTGCACGATGAATAGTTGTATTTAACCGCCGGTCAGTTGCTGAGTTAGCATCGTATCTGGGTCTCACCCAGGCGTCGTGAGTTCAATTCCTCGGCTGACTAAGTCCTCCATCACGACACAAGCAACATCTTCCGTTTACTGTGATGGTTGTGGGAGATTTTCAAATATTGTTAGGTTATTCGCATCCCACGAATGTTTATGTTACTTTAAAAATAAATAATAATAATGCAATAACTGAAACCGTGTGTTCTCTTCCTAATGAGCTACAACTCGCTTTTGTCCAAAAAACAATATAGTATTATTTAATCTACCGAACCAATCTTGTTTTGCCAAACAACTTTGTTCACAAACAATGTAAAAATTATCTTCCATTAACAATTATCATTATTTTTGAAAACGATATATTTGAAAATATACAATATATAATGATTTTTATCGCATGGCGAAGAATGGATGTGACCGCACGCCCTTGCCAAAGGTGAGATACAAATTCAATAAGTATTCCAAAGGAAATAGACTTTGCCCAACCAAACACGAGTATCTTTTCAAATATTCATATAAGGAGAGCGTTAAATTTCGATCATATTTCTCCACATAGCTTATCTCATTTTATTTCCCTTGTCCTACCCGGGTCTGGCATCATCGGGCGTTACTGCCCTACTCCACTGGGCTAGTTCGGCTTCAACTGTGATTTATTTTTACGTTGGCGAATAAATTTCTGTAACGATTTGATATGTGCCATTTGTGATTTGACGCCAAAACGACATGTTCGTTTTTGTTCATGAATATGGCGTAGTTAACGTCACGCTGGCCAACGTCGGTGACAGCCGTCTTACCAGTCAGTAGCGTTTTCTATAGCATAATGACATAAAAATAATGATTTAAAATAAAAAATTGCGAATGAAAATACTGAAATCACACGTTTTCATTACGATTATACGAATCAGAAAAATAAAGTTTAAATCTTTCACACATTTTTAACGATTTCTATAGTAAAACATCCCCTTTATTCTTATATAGGTACCAATACTGAAAAAAAACCTTGATTCTGTGCAGAACCGGGCGGTTCGTTTGATAGATTCCTCTATATTACCAAACGAATTACAGTATTTAAAGCACAGGCGTCAGGTGGGAATTTTGTCCTTGTTCTACCGGTATTCTAATGAAAGATTCTGTGAGAAACTGGCGTCATTAATCCCTTCGGCTCAGGTGCATAGTCAGGAGATATGCCAAACGCGCGCCCAACATTTATACAAGGTTGACATTACTCACATCAGAACGGGTCGTTTCTTTTAATCATTCTTGAGTTCAACAACACGACTGTGGAACGATTTGCCGGTCTGTCTTTCCTTAGTGTTCACTCCTTCATCTCCTCAAAAAGTCTCTCCACACAGCATCCTCAAAGGTGACATAGGCCCTGAAAAAAAAATTCCTCAGAGCCTAATATGTAGAGTTAATGCAAAAAAATATCTTTATATACGTAATTACATATCATTGGAAATTTAACAATTTGTCTCTTAAGAAAGAATTAAACGTGGAGCCAGGATTTTATCAATAGAACTATTTCAATTAATAATAAACGATGATTTCATATAAATATTTACAATCAATAAATTTATTTTTGTTATTTGATAGCAAAATAAAGCATTATAATGCGTATTTAAATGATAGATTTATATAACAAAAACAAGATTTTTTTAAGTGATCATTGAATTAGTCATTATTTTTTTCTATGCGTTTCAGACTAATTATCTTTTTATTTATGATATATATTAAAATAAATTAATGAGCGGTGATTAAATACCAGATTATTGGTAATTATAACATCTAAAATAATTTTCATATGTAAGAGGTTATTTTTGCGAATTAATCAATGTTTCTAAAGAACATTGAATGCTGCTAAAGTGGTTATAAAAATAATAAAACTCTCATAAAATAATCGTTGAACAATAACAAAGATATTAACGATAAAAAAAACTATAAAAATAAAAAAAATTGCAATTTTCATAACATCCGTGACAGTTTCTTGCTTGTGCAGTGGTGTACTGTATCATAGTACCACTGCGTAAGAAGAAGCTGCGAGCGGGAGTTCCAAACTATTTCGAACCTCCTTGAACCGCTATCGCACAAATTAATTTAAACGTGCTAACTACATCTTAATAGTCAAAAATTTCGCAATAATCCTCTTCATTTTATCCTTCTCCTACTTTTATCAGTTTTACAACACTCGCCAAATGGGAATGCAATAATTAAAATAAATCCAATTTAATAATGTTATTATTAAGTTGTGCAAGTATTTTCGGTTTTTATTATTGTGACAGCTGTTTCGGCGTTCAAGACCATTTTCAAACTGCCGTTAATCCACATTGTGACGACTTATATATAAATAATTAAAACTAAAAATACTTGCAGAACGTAATAATAACATTATTAAATTTGATTTTCATTAATTTTTTAAAAATCAAATGTAGTTTTACGAATTAAAAATAAACGATAGGGAATGCTGATCAACTGATGCCAACAGCGAGAACCCTTCAGCGGTAACGTATAAAAAAGAAATAAACCAAAAGCACATTTCGCATTACATTTGCCATATCTCTCCGTGACCACAATTCGTTATTAATTTTTCAAATTATATTTTACATGGAGTGCCTACACATTTATTGAACCTTTAGCAACACTTCAAAAGTAAGTCTGACCCTCCTCTAAATTACGAATTCGGGTTCGTATTATTTAATCCTCCGAGCGCATATTTCTGAGTTACCCCTGTAACAGTCAAATTAGCACAATTTAAGTTATAAACCTGTCCATGTTGAAATCAATAAGAAAGAATTAAGAAAATCCGCAACCTTTATGCCATCCCACAGGGGTCTTACTGTATAAGGAAAGGCATCATTTAACCCGAGAAAAATAAATAACACTTGCATTACCAAATTTCCAGAGACATAATATTACGATTATGGAGTTTTTTTTAGACGTTATTGATTATTAATTCGGCTTTCCTGAAGGTTCATGATTTTTTTTCAAATTCATATGTGGGTTATGTTGTGAGGCTGAAATTAGAGGGGAGGGAAAGGAGATGGAGACGAGGAAGGTGGGGAAGTACCTGACTATTGAGATCTGGTCAATAAACATGGCTAAACGCTCGCTAAACACGGCTAAAGGCTCGACAGCCTCCATGGTCGAGGGGTAAGGCTCTCGACTTCGAATTCGTAGGACGCGGGTTCAAATCCCTGCGTGCGCAAGTAAATTTTATTTAATTAATATGTGCTGTTTAGTATCGCCCTGGTGAAAGACCACCATTCAGAATTGAAGCGTTTCTTGAAATGGCTTTTACCCGTGTTTGGTGAGCAGATCAGAATAACCGGGTATTTTCCCCGCCTTCCTCCTCCACTTCTTCTTCCCATCCACAATACCTTCAGCCTCACAACATTCCCCAATTGGGGATGCCATAGTCTCACTGGCTCCAGGCGGTTAGGAGCAGATGGGACTCTTGTACTTGTATTCGTATAAAAAAAACAAACAACGTTTCGGTTTCCATCTTCCTCTTTCCCATCTCCTTCCTCTCCTCACTACCTTCAGCCTCACAACACACTCCAATTGGGGATTCCATAATCGACTCCAGACGGTTGGAAGCGGTTGGGACACCTCGTTCTGAATTTACATTAAAAAAATTGCATGGATGCATTATATAGATTCGGTTCCCGCGAGGGGAAAATAAAATATTCAAATAATTAAGCATTTTATAATACAAAACAATTTGGGACTCGGGGAACACATGAAAAATGATATTAATGAAAACAGTTTTTTAGTTAAAAGCCAACTAGCGTCAAATTTTATTAATTTTGAAAGCATGCCTTCTTCAGGGTAATAAAACATCGCAATAAAAATAAAATAATTTTCCACGTGTTTTCTCTGTTTCTGCAGCCTCATCTCACATAATTGCTTTGTTTTGAATTTTAGTATTTTTACATTTTTCTTTATTATGAGTAACGTTACGTAACTAGCGACATATTGAATAGGCTCGATCGATACAGAATTATTTAAAATATCAGACCGCAGCATTTTACCTCATTATTTTTTAAATATCGCCGCGTGTTTTCGCATGTTTATTTTTTTTTTCATCCTTCAAGTAACCTTATGCAGCATGGGTCATTAAACTAGAATTATTTTATGGGAAGCTGTCGAAAATCCCTGACCCCAGGTCCTTAGGCACGCAGATAACGACTGTGGGGTCAATTGGATTAGAGCTTATTGTCGCTTAATTCGGTTATGTGATTCACGATAGTGGCGTTTTGTCTGGCCATAATTATTACCATAGGAAATCTATTCATTATTTCAACTTGATCACCGTTTCCGTTAATTTTATCGTCTGGGAGCTAATTTTTGTATTCCTGCCACCTCACATTAAGGTGTACGGCGCTTGTTAATTGGTACATCAACGGATCAATTTTCATCAATCAATATTGTTGACTTTACTATAGAATAATTGGGAGGAAGATAACATCTATGGTTAATATTACGGACGGCCTCCGAAAATTAATACTTCGGAACGGAAGGCTGTGGATTCGAATATTTTGTCGAATAGCAAAAGCTTATTGACATTTAGTTTTACAGAAATGGCTATACAGCCTCGTTAGGCATGTTCGAAACAAAATTTAATTTGAACACAAAATATTGGATCATAAGCGTTGTTTTTTTGTGATAAATCATATAATCATAAGATTTTCTTTTTAATATTTTAGACTCTAAAAATTCCATGTTCAAGGTGGTTTTGTTCATTTCCTGCATTTCGATTCTTATTATTTATTTAATGTATCAGTTTTGTGACCAATTTCAGAAAGACGTTTTTACAATTTTGGAGTATTTTTAACGTGTTCAATATTTCCCACAATAGGTATATTTTAAATGTCGCTATTTGTCAATAAGTTATTTTACATATGTTTATTTTTACATCTTATATAATTTTAGCAATTGACAAAAAGGTCGCTGTTCAAGTGTATACTTCGGAGCCCGAGATGATTTTCAGAAGTGCCGCTAGAAAATAGTTAAAATTAGTTATATATCTTACATAAAAACTCACATAAAATAAAAGAAAAATAATATCAAAAAAATTACAAATCGAAAAACACAAAAAATTCCAAAATAAAATCGCCATCATAAGTATACATTTCATTGTTTATTGATTATGGTGTTATGAAGCTAATTAATTATTTTTGGAACCTTTAACTCATATGAATTATTTTTGCATATTATTTTTCATCTATCCTTATAAAGGCACGGCTATATCGGAAACCGGTTAGCTTAAACTCAAATTAGTGTCGTGCACACTATACGTACGGTTACAGCGTTTACCAGATTTAAAAATATATATATTCTGAATCCCTTTCAGCATTTGACTCTAGCTAATCGAGATTTTGTAAGCGAACAAGAAAATAAGTGATAATCTGTTCAATCGAAAATTGACTAGTATTCTCTATAGTATTTAGTGAAGGGTTATAGCGCTGATGATCTACATAAATCGTATTTATAATTGAAATTCGAATAAAACTGCTAACTTTAAAGTTGTTACTTACCAACTGCAGACCACCCTATCTCACAAGTTGATTTTAAGGTTTCGAATACCCAATCATGTCTGATTATGTCTAAAAGGGATCGAAATGACAATCTAGTGTACTTCAATGGAAGCAATCTTAGCTTACCTACCTTAAGTGACCACCTCAGGAATGGGGGCTCCATCGAAGCCATAGTAAAATTAGCCTCTCAGAAGCTGGGCGTATTGTACAGAGCCCACAAATAATTTATAGTACACAACTGCTGACCCTGTACAAATCGCAAGTGCCCCCCACTGTAGAATTTGGCAACCACCTCTGGTCGGGAGCCCAAAAATATCTGAAAAAAAAACCCTTGACTCTGTGCAGAAACGGGCGGTCGGATTGTAATCTTTGGAGGAATGCTGTCCTTGTTCTACCGGTATTTTAGTGAAAGGTGCTCTGAGGAACTAGCGTCATTGATCCCTTCAGCACCGGTGCATAGTCGGGAAACACGCCAAATGCACGCTCAACATTTGCACACGGTCGCTTCTACGACTCGTTTTCGTTTTCAACAGCTCGGCTGTGGAATGATCTGCCGGCCTCTGTGTTTCCTCCATCCTACAACAAAGGTCTCTTCATGACCTAAGTTCACTCCTTCATATCCTCTAAATGTCCCTCCACACAGCATCCCTAAAGATGACATAGGCCCCGTGGGAAATTATTTCCCTCAGGGTCTCTTGTGTGGAGTTACAGTAAAAAAAAAGTCAAATTTTTAATGTCCGCCCAATATTGTTCATACCGGTAGAGTAGAAAAACTGCTTAGCACAATTCAGTAATTTTAATGATTAATATATATTTATTGTGAGAAACGGACAGGCTTTTACATTAATTAACTAGGTATGTAAAAAATAGTTTTAGTTAGCTTATGGTATCATATAACCAATTTAATAATATAGGTCAAAATGACTTCAGGTACCTATAATTATGTATCCAGTCCTTATCGCATTGTAATACATAGAAATTGAAAAAATATCATTAAAAATATTTAGTTATAAAAAATGAAAATAATAAATTATATTTGTAATTATATCTATTATTTTTTTATGCTGTGTTCTTTTATAAATTTTTATTTATATTCATAATCAAAATGATTACTTTTTAAAAAAAATTATTTTTTTAATTTAATATTTTATAATAAGTGTTTAATTTTATCATTTACTTACCTACTTTCATAACTCCATATTTATCATCGTTTTTAGTATTTTGATTATTTTGATGAGGGGAGCTTTGCTTCTGAAACGTGTAGATATTTATATATTAAAAAAAACGGTTCAAACAAAGAAATTCTTATTAATTTATATTATTACCATTTCATCTTTGTTGTCAAAATACGTGGCTTTTGAAAGCTATTTCTAATATTAATTGTAATACTAAAAAATGAATGCACGGAAAAACCCATCGAAGAAATTGTCTATATATGAAACCCTTCTTTCCAAAAGAAACAAAACATTACATATTATATTACAGTCATCATTTGTGTTTGTCCTCTGACCGTGATTAGCTCTTCCCTTTATTAAAATCATTAATTTTCTTTAACTGACTCACAAAGAGGGACAGTGATCACAATATTAATAAATGACTACCTTCCATTAGTCACACAGAAGCGTGATAAACCCTTTTGCCCCTCATTAATTCGCACATTCGAATTGGGTGAAAACTAATAAAGATGCCTGCAAAGCTTCCACAGCGATTAATAAAAGGGACATAACTAATAAGATAATACCCGATATGTCACTAAGCATTAGAGGTGGGCGTTTCAGTTTCATTTTCAAAATAACCGAAACCGTTTCGGTTTCTCAAAATAAACGGTTTCTAGAAACCGTTTAAAAATAACGTAATTTTTTTTCATATACATAAATATAAAATAAATAAAAGTTATCGTCTGTTATAATTACGTTGAATGATAAAAAGTAATATATGTAGGTTGTTTAGATAATATAAATCATAGGCTTCATGGCTTCCTATTAAAAATATATATATGAACTTACCAAAATGTGAGGACGGGGTTGGGGTCAACTTTAGCGATAATTTAAAATAAAGTCAATCACAAATAAGGCCACAAAAGTATGCACACTCTGATAATATTATATACTTCAATTAATAACGGCCAACTGAGATTCAATATTAGTACTACAGCATTCATTTATATTATTATTACATCACTTTATTTTTGGGTTAAATATTTTAAGTTAACTATTTCTATGAGTTTTAAAAGATTCAAAATTTATTAATATTCAAGAACATCAGTTGCTCGACTTTTTTTAGATTTTAATCTTGTTCTTCTGTCACTTAAAATTAATCCTGTCTTTGAAAACATTCGCTCACAGGGAACTGACGTCGCCAAGAAGTTACATTTGTTGCGGAATATTTTGGATAGATTGGGGTACACATATTGATTTTGCATACCATTCTAATGGGTTATTTTGTCGTGGCAATACGGGCTCTTCCAAAAACATTATCACTTCTCGTGATGATCTGGAATACGAGGAACTGGCGATGCTATGGTGTTCACAATCAGTATCAAAGTCAAATAGAATTCACAGTTCGTGACGTTTTGTGGGGGTAATATTAACACATTGTGGTATTATCTAAACTTCTCCCGCTTCTGCATCTAAGAGTTCAATGACTAAATCGATAGCTTTCATCTCAGCATTCTCAGCCTCTGACGTTCTTTTAAATGCACGCGCTTTGAATCTCGGATCCAATAATGTGCACAATGCTAAGGATTCATTTTGATCAATGTCGTCGAATCTATCATTTATTCCTAATATTAATTTTGCCAGGACTTGTTTTGCTTGTGCACCTAAAATTTCTTTCTATAAAATTCCACAAACTTTCAATAGGCCCGATGTTAAAACAATAACAAGACTGGCAGTCATGTATTTTTCCCCGCTGATGTTTTTCGTAACCTGCTCAAACGGTTCCAAAATCTCGATTAATTGCTTGCACAGTTCCCAATCTTCAGATGCAAGACACGGTAGATTTTTGTTAATTACCGCTATCGTACATTGTACAGGTTCTTGAAGCTCCGATAAGCGTTTTAACATATAATATGTTGAATTCCATCGTGTCGGAACTTCTTGCAGTAACTTCTTTGGTTGTGCAACTCACGAATTTAATTGATATTTTAATAATTTTTCAGTAGACAGGTTACTTTTTTTGAAATGTCTAACGATTGTTTTAAATTTATTGGTTGTATCTGAAACAATTTTTAACGCATCTTGAACAATTAAGTTTATTTTATGTGCATAAAAGCCAAAGTGTTTCCACTTGAGAATGTCATTTATAGTACCCTTGATGTTAGATGCATTATCGGACACAACAACTAGCACCTTTCCACCTAACTCCCACTTTTCCAAGATCCTTTTTAATTCTTTAGCCAACTCTACACTTGTGTGGGGCCCGCTAAAAGAGGCACAACCAAGTAAAACGGTTTGAAAAACCAAGTAAAAAGTGTGCCGTTATAGCCATGTAGCTCTCGGTCGTGGAAGAAGACCAAAGATCTGTAGTTAAACAAACACTCGTTGCCTCAGTTTTTAACAAGTCTACAACTTTAAGAACACATTTATCGTAATGCAATGACAACAAATTATTTGACACATATTTTCTGCTGGGTAAAGTGTATGATGGAATTACACCAGCTATCAATTTGACGAAACCGCTATCTTCAACCATGCTGAAGGGTTGAAGATCTTTTATAAAGTGGCCCATAACCAAATCGTCAATTTGTTTTTTTTTTCCTGCGAACTAATGTTTTTTGGAATAAAAGGCATAATATTTTGCTGTGTCGTTTTTCCAAGAGAAAAACCTGAAGTGCTGGCTATGACCTGTGATTTTTCAACTGGCTGAGCTGATAATTCAGAAGCACTCACACTCACACTTGTTTGATCACTTTCGGTTATAGTTTGACTAGCCACTCTAGCCAGCGGAAGAATCACATTTTGCCGACCGGAGATTTCCGAATTGAACAAAGTTAAATGTACTAGGGGATGTTTTCTCTTTAGGTGTATTTTCAAATTAGACACAGTAGATTTAAATGAAATGCGCGTCTTACATATATTATACTAGGCAAAATCATCCCCAACAGTTTCGAAATGTGTCCATAGAACACTAACCTTTCTGCGTTTATGCGACGACATCATAGAAGTAGGTAAAATAGTCTTGATATAATAATAACAAAAAATTATAAAACTGAACGACGGCACTTGTCAATGTTCGCGTTAATACAATTTTTCGCATACTAAACTGACAAAATGTTCAAATATTAAATCTCCCCAAATAATATACTTTATGACTGCATGTATGGATTGAAAAGGGAATCTTCCAGAATGATCTAAAAATCGAAACAATAATAAGCAATTCTTGTTCTTGCGTATTCCGATATCACCTAAAATGTGGCACTGAACAATCGAAGATTTTTATTTTCCCGGTGCCATATTTGATATTACCAAAATGCTCTGGCCCTTTTTGGAAAGATAATATTGATTATCTGCAACATTTTATTATTATTACTTACTTGAGACACGCCATAAACAGATCTGTCGGCTTTTTTGTAAACATTCAGGTTTGAATTACCTAGCCAGATTAAGTAAAGGCGAATAGTAAAAATTAGAACGTTTTGTTTAATGAGCCACAATTCACTACGGTAAATAGTTTAACCTTTTTTCTACGTTACTAACATTAGCTGGTGGTGGTTCATTATATTGTATTTCATGAACAGTCTCTTTTTACTTCAGAGATGGATTGCACTCGATGAAGTACGTACCCACGAAAGGAAAAGATATCGCATCAAAAGGAACCGTGTTTGCTTGAGAATATATTTTTTTTATCACTAGTAGGTCTGCCGTTTCTGTACATTACAATCATTACAATTTTTTTTTCTTCTAGTCTAAAAAACACTTACATTCTTCTTTCAAGTCTAGATACCCCGGCTGATATTATACGCGAATATACGGCATTTATTACTACGCTAACTAATTAACCATCATGCTTGTTCTCAGCAGGGATAGGCAGAGAGGATAGACCGCCACACAACTCTGTCTCGGTATAGACTCCTTGCTTCATTCACATTCATATATCGTATTATAACCTACTCCAGTATGTATTTGCTTCACTTGATTATGTCATATATTCTTCGGGTGTCCCTGACTTCTTATACCATTATCTTCCACGCCATATATTCTCTTTATACCTCTCTTCGGTCATCCGTTCAACGTGCCCAAAACATCTAAGAGTCCTTTCTCAATCTTAACAATTACGAAGAAAATAGTTATCATTCCCATAATTTAAATTCATAACCATGAAAGATAAAAATAATACCATGGTTGTAGGACAAATTGATTTTGCTAGATTCGTACTTATCTGCAGTTCTGAAATACTAAAACAACAAAAAAAAACAGCTAAAATCCTTATAAAATTATTTTTAGAAGTTGATGTCCACGAAAAATTAAGGTAAAAAGTAGCTCCCAAACTCGAAAACGTTGGAATCGTGATTATTAAACCACAACATTTCGCGGTGAACGATGCGGCGAAAGCGTTTGTTTGAAACGGGTCACGGCAAATATCGCATGGCGTTGCAGTCGGGCGTTTAATTTTATCGAAGCTTTTCGAAGCCGTTTTTCGAATAAGCGTTTCACGAGAAAGCGTTTTACAAGAAAGCGTTACGGCATTTCGCGTTTAGCGTTGCGGGCGGGCGTTGCGGGAGGGCGTTACATTTTTTAAAGCGTTTTGCCGCAACGGTCAGAAACGGGGTGTCGGGAAAAAGCGTTTCACGCGAAAGCGTTCGTTTTCAAACGGTTTACGACGGTTACGAGTTTAGTAAATGTTGCGGGGAGCTGTTTTAAATGTTTCGTGCGTAATTCTGAAGCGAATTATCCTCTACTCCTCTACTGGAATCATTTCGCGCGGGTTTATTGGAGACGTAGTTACAGATTTTTTTAAAACGGTTTTTCTAAAATCCTCGAAACGGTTGCAACCGTTTCCTAACTTAAACGCTTTCATAAAAACGGTTTTACGTTTTTTTACTCACCTCTACTAAGCATGGATTTAAGCAGTGATTATAAAATGCGGTGCAATGCCCCTTCATTTTCGTCAATAGTAGGACCTACTTCCGTTAACTGGGGAAAGCATTAACTGGCATTTATAAATTAAGTTATTTACATGCATAAAGAATACTTTTAAAGGTCTATTAGCATCCACCAGCACCGTGCACTGCAGAACAGTACAGTGCAGGAACGGCACAGACGCGAGAATTGACATTACACCGTGCAGTACAGCACAGACACAGCAGAGGCACAACACAGACATGAATACGGCTGAACTGCCAACAAAATTTGGGGATTTTACAAATTTATTCCCACATTTATTATTATTTTATGACATGTTCCCTGACCAATTCAATTAATTTTTCGTTATCCGTCTTCTCTGTTTTAGCAATATCTGTGCCTATTGACGGCAACTGACGACGATTCCAAGATGGCGGTGCTGACAGTATGTTTTCATACTAACTGCGCAGGAGCAGACATCACCAGCAGTCACCAGCACCGTCAGAATATGCTAGCCGACATTTTCGGCTGGTGTTGGGCCGTGCCTGAGTGCCTACACTTACGTACGTTGTAATATGAATATGTTCATAGATAATGCAAGCACCTAATGTTGTCGTGTCTGCACTGTACTGTTCTGCACTGTACTGTTCTGCACTGTACGGTGCTGTTAGGTGTGAATAGACCTTTATAACAGCTATATTGAAGAATTTCAGATGATTAGACACCAAAAATTATGATCAAGTTCATGCCCCAGTGGATGTGACTATAGGGTTGACCGACCGTGTGGAAGAAGATTAAATAGGCTAAGGGTCGAATACTATTAGAGAACATTTATGGGGTAGGTCAAATTTGACCATGGAATATAGCGTCACGATGACAATGGCGGTGATATAACAGCTAAAATGTTCTAAGTTATTCCCTTTATAAGTACGTTGAAAACCGTCAGTCCAGTACAATATGCGAGATAACTAACACGAATAAATTCAAAATGACATCCAGTGCACACTACATGAAAATTATCATAATTATGTATCTTTTTATTGGAACACCACTTCGTGGAACACTTTTCATTCGAAATATATATTTACGTAAGCCAAAATGACGATTACCAAACGTCCTACGTCCATCGTGTGGAGGCCGTTGTTGATAAGACGCCACAACAATGCACGCATGGTAGGTCACTAAATTCTTAGTAAAAACGTGAGTCGGACTATTAAGGTGTTACAAATTAGGGTAGATAATCCTTGGGTCTTTTTTGCGTGGGGTATCGGGGACCGCTGGGCTCGGTGCAACTTTTCGGCTGTAAATAACTGGCCGGCTTGAGGAATTTGGCTTGTGGAGCAACGACCTCCTCCGGCCTCTGACCTCGCAAGGTCGCTGCTTACTGCCCTGTTGCCTGCTTCGTTATCCATACATGGAGACAGGGGCGCAGTCGAAATTCTATTTCCGAATCCCATTTCAAATCTGCCGATTGTTCTATGTCTGTTACATGGGAGAGTGGTATATTTGCTTTATTTTTCTTAAATTATCCAGTACATTTACGCTCACAAGAATTCCATCATTAGAATATTGGGCGACTTTCATTCCATCAATAAAGTTTCTGTGTAGTGTATCACTGTTGGTCAAACAAACGGTATGTCGGTTTATGGGTTCATTCCTATAATTTGCTTCAATTTTATAACTGCCCACTCGAAGTGTGCGGCAGCCAAATTCAACAAAGTTTTATAGTTATACTAGATTAGGTTATTCAGTGTGTATTTTTTTACTATTTTTATTATATATACCTTACATTTGATTATTTATACTCGCAGTTTATACTAAATTGTTCAAGTAAGTGAGTCTGCTGCTAATGAATATTTTAAGTCGTGGTTTTAATTACCATATATATTATGAATCTGTTATTTTCTAAAAATATTAGGTTAGGTTAGTTAGTGTAAAGCGACCTTCGAGTAATTGAACCTTCACAAAACCAACATCGTGACCATGTCAAAGTGCACCTATTATCCGGGGCCGGTTGAGCTGGCTGCTCTCTGCTACGCCCCTCCGGGGAACCCTCATCCTCAAGCACCTTCCACCTTCTACCTACCTAGTTGTTTTGGCCTCTTTAACTTGACGCCTCTCGGGCGACGCGACACCGAATTCCATCATTGGCGCCCGGTAATCCGAGCCATAGGCAGCTGCGACCTGTCCAACGTCCAATGTCCACCGTCCACAGTACATTGTATATGATATTGGGCACTAACTCACAACGGTGCAGTCAAATCCGAAAGCACAGCACCGGATTAACACCCAATTTGTAGTGTCTGCCCACATATAAATATCTCCACAATTTATTATTCCGATTTTTAGCAGGGAAACAAGATCATGACTATAAATTGTGTTCTAAATAATATAGGTTAAAAATCGACTATTTTAAACACCTTTTCTCTAATACCTTTTATGATAATAGTAGGAAAAACATATGTTAATCCCTTAATAATATGATTGAGTCAATTATATGATCAATGTATTAAGGGGATCCATTCCAATCTATAGTATAATCTGTTTCTGTTAACCAACTTCTCATTATGATATACTCAACTATATTATGTCAGACCAGCTTACTTTACGCCATCTTCATCGATATCACACTTCAACATCAAGACATGTCAATATTATCCTCCAGTAAAGTGAACAGGTCTTATTAGCTAAATTGGTAGAGCTATTCACCACTTTATAAATATGCATTGATATCTACATATTTCGAAAGCTATGCTTTCATTAGGAGTGTGTGAATACTAAAAAATAATTTCAAGTATAGATAAATGATAAAAATAAGAACACAATAATGTAAGAATAGACAAATTATAAACATAAATTGATTAAATTTGGAAAGTAATTAATTTACATTAGAAATTAAAAAAGAAATTATTTTTATTATTAATATTGATATTAAAATAAATTCAAAAGATAAATTTAAAAAAATATTATGTTTTTTTATTCAATTTAATTCATTATTAACGCTTTTTTTCTGATTTCTAAAATGTCAAATTTATCTAATTGTAAACTGGTTATATTTATATGTAAAAATTTTAAACCATTATTTATATCAAATGAATGATTGGTTTCTAAAACATGATTTGTAAATTCAGAACAGTTGTTATTATTTAAACACCTTAGGTGTTCCTTGACTCTATTACTTAAATTTCCAGAAGTTTTTCCGATGTAAAAATATTTGCAATCTTTACAAATTTATTTATATACCCCCGATTTATTTAAAATATTACATTTTTCTTTGTTATTTTAAATAATTTTTTTTATTATTTATTATTAGTACATAAATACCTTTTTAGTTTCGTGTTTCATGTAGGATCGGTTAATATTATCTTCTTTAATGATTAAAGAAGAGTGGAAGATACTCTCAGTATCGCCCTGGTGAAAGACCACCATTCAGAATTGAAACGTTGCTTGAAATGCTTTTAGCCGTGTTTGGTGACCAGATCTGAATAGCCAGGTATTCCCCACCTTCCTCTTCCCCTTCTCCTTCCCCTCCCCAATACCTTCAGCCTCACAACATTCCTCAATTGGGAATGCCATAGTCTCACTGGCTCCAGACGGTTGGGAGCAGTTGGGACTCTTGTGAGGAATTCATATAAAAAAAAAACTATTTTTTACATTACAGTATCTGGTACAAAAATTCTGACCATGCTGTGTTCATTTTTAGTATTGTTCGTTATTTCGTTTATTGGGTTTTGAGTATTCGATTACATTTTCGTGTCGGTATCATAACTCAACTGATTCGATTGCGATGTAGTTTAATTAATTCGACCACGGGAACATGGTACCATGCAGTCAAGAATATGATATTTTATTGTACTCCTGCTAACAAGTGGTAAATTTGTTTCTAAACTAGAGTAATCAAATTACTCGGGAAAGAGTAATTTGATTACTCTCTCTCTAAAGAAAATAGACGGGAATAGAATGCTGAAGAAATGAGATCCCTGAGGTGTTTGTGTTATAAACCATGCTAAAATGTGGAGATCAGTAAAGATGGGAATGCTGATGTAAGCGTAGTGGATAATATTAAGAAAGGGGCGTTAATATTATTAGGACGTGTTGAACGGATGCACAAAAAAAGTACTGTCATGATTACGTATGACGAGGATGTTAATGGTAAAAGAAGTCATGACGCCCAAGGAAGACATGGCACGATCGAGTGAATCAAATACTTGAGTCGTATTATGTCAAGAGTTAGACTAACATAAGAGTATGTATGAGACTATGCATGAATGGAAATAAAGCAAGGATTACCAAGAGAGAGTTGTGTGACGATCTATCCTCTCTTCCTACCCCTGCATAAAAACGGCATGATGGTTAGTTTTTTGTTTTTTCTACAGTACTCAACACAGGAAACCATGTCATCTTTGGGAATTTTGTCTGGAGAGTTAAAGAGACCCATGTTATGGGAGGAAGGAAACACAGGCAAATCATTCCACAGCCGAGCTCTTGAACACATAAACGAGTCATAGAAGCGACACGTTCTCATGTAACAAATTATAATCATGTACAAATGTTTGGCGCGCGTTTGGCGTGTTTCCCGAGTGTGCACCGGTGCCAAAGGTGTCAATGACGCTAGTTCCTCATAGCATATTCCATTGAAATTTCGGTAGAACAGAAGGACAGCATTCCCACCTCACATACGTTCTCCAAAGATTGCAATCCGTTTGTTAAGATTGGCGAATCCATCAAACGGACCGCCGTTTCTGCACAGTCAAGGGTTTTTTTCGAATATTTTAAGGCTCCCGACAAGATTTAGATCACTAAACAGAAAAATCTTTTCAGAGCTTCCACTGGTTAACTGATTAATTTGTTCGTTTCATTCATACCATTCGTAAATATGTAACCCAATCAATATTCACTTGCTTGAAATACATTTCTTTTGAATTTATTAAAACGCTTTCGCTTTATTTATTGGACGTTATTGGGATTCATAAAATGTGTAGTTCCCGCCACTTTATCCTAATTAACCCCGTATGTGGTTATAGACGGGGATTTATTTTATATGAGTGTTAATCATTAATTCACGTCGGAATATATCACCATAAAATGTAGTTATATCCTACTTGATTCTTAATTAATGTCGTTCTCCTGAAGTTTTTTTTAAAGGATGACATTTTATAAGCGTAGGTATCTAAATGAAGAGATGAAGAAGAAGTGAAGTGAAGACCAAAACATACTTAATGCATAATAATAATTTCCTGATACACAATTGTATTGATAGGTGAGTGAATCAGTCAACATACCGTTAGTTTTTGTGGGAAAAATTCACAACAATATTGATCTTTTGTTGAAACAATCAACATACCGTTAGTTTTTGTGGGAAAAATTCACAACAATATTGATCTTTTGGAAACAATCAACATACCGTTGGTTTTTGTAGAAAAAAATCACTACAATATCTATCTTTTGTGGAAACAATCAACATACTGTTAGTTTTTGTGGGAAAAATTCACAACAATATTGATCTTTTGTGGAAACAATCAACATACCGTTTAGCTTTGTGTAAATCAATCACAAAACATTGAGCTTTTAAAGCATCACTCACGATCATTATCATTAATGACCATTTTAAGAATCAATCGCAATAATGCGAGTAGTGAACGCAGTATAAAATTTTCAATAGAGTTTAATATATAATTTATTAGAATAACTTATTGAAGCTTATAAACCATATTGTAATATTTAATAATTGAAAAAGACAATTTTAACAAATCTTAAATTATATACGACGCAGAAAACCACGGGACAATACTCTATTCACTAGCTAATTATTCTATGAATTAGGTCTCATTAGCTCAATGGTTAAAGTTTTGTCCCGGTAAGACAGATGTCCTGCGTTCGATTCCCAAGTGCAACCGTTACCTTTTTATTTTCTGTGTCGTTTTCTGTCTCGTATTTCTTGTCAATTTCGTTAATAAGATATTCTTCAATTCGAAAAAAAATTTCAAGATTTCAACGGTCTTAACGGGAACCGTTCGACTGAAAAAATTGGACATAGCGACCACAAGTTGATCAACGCTGAAATTGAGACCCTTCATATTTTGCCAAAAATTATATATGTCGCTATTCGTCGACTTGATATTCAATCAAATATGACGGAGGATGAAAGATCCCAACCTAAAATGGCGAGTTGTTTCGGGCAATTTCAACGTTCCGTCAAAATTTCAAAAGTCAATAGTTCTGTGAAAGTTATATTTATGTGCTGTAATTATTATATTATGGGCCAGTTTTTTCACAGTCCTAGAATAATAACAGTACTTGAATAAAGCTTTCACAGAACTTGAATATTAATTTTGAAATTTTGGTGCATCCTTCAAGTTTCCCGAAACAACCCGCACTAACTTCTTAACAACACAGAGGGAACAAAATAAATAGTTATGAGAAAAGTGCAGGCGAAGTTAGACACTTTATCGCCCCAATTTTTCTAAAGGAATATCACATTATAAGTCCATGCCCTTTTGATGGTGAACTGTAAAATATTTACAACGTCCAGACAATAGAAGTGCATTTCTCAGTCGGTCAGTATAAAAATTAGCCATTAAACTTTGTGAGATTCAACTGGAACATACTCAGTTACTGGTGACACCCAATGAAAACATACTGCATTATTAATTAATTACAAATTTATTCTTACAAATACTATTACTTTCGCACATGAAAATACTGATTTGAATGCAAAAAGAATAATTTATTTTATTGACATCCAATAACATATTTTACAAATCTTCGAATAATAATATTCAAAAATTAGTTTGAAAACAGATGTAAAATTTTGTCGGAAAAATATACAATATTTAAATGTTACGACTACTGTCTAAATTAATTTCTGTTATTTAAGAAATCCCATATCAAATTCTCCGACGACGAAAGGTTCTCGACTTATTCAAGGCGCAATTATCGGCGCCATCGTCGTGTCAAGGGATAATTTTTTTTTATGTGTTTGCATATTATTTGAGTAATCGCTTATATTCTGTTTTTTTTTCACCAAGGACTACTCTGTTCCGTTGTATCTAACCATAAACTTTAAGAAAGCCTTCACAAGCGAACTGTTACAAAATCCTTTGATAATGTTATTTTTATTGGTTCAGTGGCGAATCACATTTTAATTACACTTGTAGAACGCTCATCAATTCTAACGCGGCTGAAATCTTAAGAAAATTCCAATAAAGTATTGCTTCACGTTTTCTCAATCATGTCGCACGTTTAATTAACATAATGACCTCAGCATTCCATGAGAAGTCGATTTTAATACAAGTTAGTGACATTTTACTAAACATCCCAATCCGTGGGGCAAAAAACTCTTTGAAAAACCGAAAATTATCATTAAGGTTGCCCTTCATTATTTATACTTATGAAAATTCTAATCGATGGGAGTATCTCACACACAACCTACACAGCCACAGTACCGTCTAATATTAAAAGGTTTTCGGTGTATTTATACACGTGATACGATCTCAGTGACCATTCCCAGTGGAGAGAACACGCAGAAATATCCAAATGCATGTCCAAATGCAATCAACTTATTGCTTCGAAGTTCAACAACTCGGGCCGAGCGCGAGCCACCGAGGGCCGGACTTTATCGTCGTCTCGTATATCCCTCGGAGGCTGCAGGACGCATTCTTCTCCAATAATGGACCAAGGCTGCATTTCTTTGTGAGGGGATCTCAAAAGAAATTGGTTGCGTCGGGCGTCGTCACCGGCGAGACTGACAAAACCTCGCAAATCTCCGGACAAAGGGTGAACTTACAAGCAATCAGTTTTAAGGACACGAGCGCGACTGACCATTTACGACTCCCCGCGACTTACGAATAGAATTATTGAAATGATTCAACCTTTTGTATTTTCGCAGTTAATTTATTACTCAGTGAGCATTTCCTGGACGAGACGCTATTAGATAGTAATCGATGAGCTTCAATAAACAAATGGACGTTTTAATTATTTTCCAACGTGTTCTAAATCAATCACGGTAAGCGATAACTGTTTACATCGTGCAATGGATCATTCAACACTTAAACACTTTAATAGTCAAATTTATAAATAAATTTCATATAATTAACTTTGAATTTAACACCGATGAGGAACGCAAATGTTTGCTAATTACTTTACTCATAAATTAACACATTTTGCGAATAGCATAATCAAACTAGAATTCAATTAAGTGTTACGGTCGTAAATTAAGTTAATAAAATACTCTATAAATCTACCAAATCAATACGGAGAGAGAATTAAAATCATATGAGATAAGAACAAAATAGCAATAATCCAAAAGAATGATTGCAAACTATTTAAATGACAAATCTGTTAATTAATAATTGGAACCAAAGTGAGCTATTTTCAAATAGCGTTATTACTGCTAATAAAATGCTGATTGTTAAAGTTAACAATAACTTTAAACCTTATTTAAAAATTAAAAATAAAAGTGATTACCGCACAAGAGTCCGAACTGCTCCCAACCGTTTGGAGTCATGTGAGAATGGCATCCCCAATTGGGATATGTTGTTATACTGAAGGTAGTGGAGAGCGGAAGGAGATGGAAAAGAGGAGTCCGAAAGCACCTGGCTATTCAGATCTGATCACCAAACACGACTAAAGCCATTTCAAACAACGTTTCGATTCTGAATGATAATCTTTCACCAGGGCGATACTTAGAGTATCTTCCACTCTGGAACGTGCGGCAAATATGCTATGAACTATTTTAAATAAATAACTTGTGAAATATCACAAATTAATCATTTCCTGGAATTTGAACCGGCGACCTCCGGATTCGTAGCTATGGTTCATTGTTACCACTCAACCACGGAGACCGCCGACAAGGTGATGCCTTTTAAAACAAGCTATCAAGAAAGGAAACATGAACACACTGAATACGAGAGGAATAACGATATTCTTGAACAATCCCACACATAAAAATGTTAAACATAATTCCAAATTACCCTGCGAGGTATCAAAAACGTGTAAATTCCGAAGAAAGGTCACTTTTTTGCAATTCAATGAGAAATGTTAGTAAGATTCGAAAAAATGATGCGGGTATCTATTTCATTTTGAAGGAGAAAATTATTCGACATTCGGACCTACTCGTACACGCTCACGTCCGAATTATCGTTTTTTTTACATAATCATGGGTTTATGCATAAGTTCGTTGCGTTTTTGGTTTCCAAGGCAAAAGACCTTTGGATTTTTTTACATGTCAATGTCATTGTACTGCTTTATCCGTACCGTTTTGCGTGAGTTGTTCGCTAACGAAATTGTGTGGCGAGTACAAAAAATCCACATATTCGTTATTTGAGTTCAGACAGCCGGGAGAGCTCGGAGAATGATAAAACCATCTGTGCCGTTTACGGGGTAAATGACGTCAAACCGCAAATATTACAAAAGCGCGTATGTTGAAGCACCATTAGAAAAATATTACTTTTTTTTAATAATTGGATATAACAATATGAAACAAAATAAAAAAAGTTTCATTCTGAAACCGTCAATTCATGGTGGAATTCCATTAAAAAACCTTGGTAATTTTATTTTTTATTTATTTTTTTTATTTTTTATTTATTGTTTGTTTTTTTTATTTTTTTTTTATACTCTAAAATTAAAATCATTAAAAAAGGTCTCTGGATTTACATTATAAAATGAAAATCGGATAGGTCCGAGGCACTTCTAGATTGAAAATAAATTCGGGTAGAATCTTGCAGTCATAAAGCAGCCAAAAAAATATTTGGGAATTATTTGAAGATGATATTAACAATTCTTAAATCGATAGATAGAGCGCTGGTTCGAGTCCCAGATACGACCGTTGCCTTTTCTGTATCATATTTTTAATTGAGATTTGTTAATGTTATCTGCAATGATAAAATACTTGTACGCTTTAATTAGTAATTTCAATAAAACATTATTATATTTCATGTTTCCAGTTTTTTTCCTGATCTTGCTCCATCACGCCATCATCTTTTCCGCTCTCTATAAAACAATATACATGGAATCTTTTTTTATAACAACGCAGCTCTTTAAAATGGGTTTGCTGGTTTGACCTTCAAGCAAGAGAATTTAAAAAAAAACAACAAATTCGACCTTCAACTGACAATCAAGTTGATATTTTTTTAATTACATTCGCACATATTGAAAACCTAACATAGACGAGATGGGATATTTGAGACTTAAGCGGGTCATTGGCGAACGGATTGCACCATTCCATGCTCAGTTTCTCAGCCGGCCAGATCGGGGGCAGATGACAGCCGTTTTGGAATTCAGAATAACCCAGAGGTGTCGAGATTAAATACTGACAAACAACGAACACACTAACAAGCCACGTGGGAGCACAATCGAGAATTAATTTAAATCTCCTGCTGCACTTCGCCCACTGTTCTGAACTTGAGCGAAATAGGATGAGAAAATGTTGAGAAAAATAATAACATCAAGGAACTTAGACTTCATTTTAAACAGTGATTTGTAAAACGAATCCCACACTTAATTTTTTTTTACTTTTCTTTGCCGTATCACCTCATAAGTACTATATCTGTATCTTTGCATCGAAAATAATTAAATACATTAAATACAAGTGGTCTTATATTACTGGGCTTATACTTTTCCCCCAAAATAAGTTTTTTTTTTAACTTTCTAAAAGTCGTCCAACATATAATTTTTCTGGAATAGATTAGACCACAATTGATTATATTTGCCTGTGCGTAAAATTAATACTTGTTTATTTTAACGCGGCATCACGTTCATGGGTCAAATGCATTGTACATATAATTTGGTATTACAGATCGATAAACCGGTGAATTCAATTAGTTAGCCATTAGTAATAATAATAGACCATGTAGTTAGTGATAAGACAGAGCATTGGATTTTTTTAAAACATTTGTTCTGCCCCCTTTAGGTGATTTTAAACAAAAACGGCGCTATGTAAATCATCGAAAGATTATTATTATTATTAAAGCACAGCCCGGTACATACCATGGAAGATGCTGGGACAATGCAAAAAGTGGTAAATAAAACATTGTGAAGGCAATAAAAAAACAAGTCATTTTTATTAAATTCACTTTAAGTTTCTCTAATAGTGCTAAATAGCAGTTCCTTCAAAGACATTTTTGCGATTCTTGCTATTTTCAAAATCAAAAATATTTGGACGGAGATCGCAGAGAAATACTCTCAGTATCAGCCTGGTGAGAGGCCACCATAGATAAGAGAACCTAAGGGAAAAATGGCAAGGAAGCGTACAGACATTTGCTGAATATGACCAAACTGGACGGACTATAGGTAGAAAGTAGAAACAAAGGCTGGGCGCCGCTGTGCGTAGATGCGATTTGCAGTAGTTTATTTCGGTTTTCGGAGAGTATACGCGATGTGGAAAAAAATTGGTCCCTTCTTTTTGTTCAGACTTCGCAGTGAAAGTGTTGCATGGAAGCTCTGTAAGGAATTTACAACAACAAAGCACTTGTATTGAGAGCACATAAATTCGGCTACGCTGGTATTTTAACGTCCGGTTTAATCGCTTCCACCGACTTGAGAATGAGCGCCTGCTTGGAGCAGCATATTATAGCAGCCGACATTTTGCTGAGAATAAGGTTATTTATGCCACTAAGTTGGTTGGGCAGCCTCTTGCAGCGGCCTTGCCCGCCCACGCCCGCATTGCACTACCTACTGGGGATAGGTGCGAGCTGCAGTAGGACGCCCCGGAGTTAGCGCAGCATTGCCACACTTAGTAACGGCTAGTAAACTATTTAATTTTTGCTGCTTTTCTCTTCTGTTATTTTCTTGTTTTTCTCTTCTGCTTGCTTGTATTCTCTTCTGCTTATTAGTATTCTGTTTGGCTTTCTTCTTGCTTTCTTTAGCTCGCTTATTTTCTCTTCTGCTGTTTTCTCATATGATCTTTTGCTGGTTTATATTCCATTAGGCTTTTTTTTCTGCTTTTTTGTAATATTTTTGGTTATTTTCTTGATTGTATTCTCCTGCTTACTGGTATTTCCTTAATCTATATTTCTTTACCTCTCATTTTGTACTATTCATGTTTTATGTGTGTATCTTCTTTTTACCATTTAAATATTTACTGAGGTTTTTATAATTCGATCATGTTCACTCCCATGTAAATTCAGCAATCTATAGAATCCTAGTTAAATTAATAAAGTAATTAGGTCTAATAATTATTCGCTGGAGTAAGTACGCAAAAGATCTTTAAATGGATGATACAGAAAGTATTTCATCGATGAGATGAACTGGTTACTTGTTTTCTTAGAAAAAAGCCGTTCCATCAACTTGTGATCATAAATTATGACGTATTTTATGGATTTACGAATACTTTCATTATTTGATATAGGACCACTAAAAAGATGAAAAAACGTTACTCTAATCCCAATAAATAAAATAAGTACTGGAAATTTACTTAAATTTGTTGACGGATAGCATTATACGATACGCGTGTATATTAACTTCATCACGCTTTTCTGTAATAATAAGGGTAAATTTCTATAGCGCAGTTTTGTGAAGGTTTACCTCAAGTGCGCTATAAGTACTGTACTATAAAACGCATCAATTATGGTTTTCATTTTAGACCTACAAATTAAATTACACCTATTTTAAGGGTTTCCGAAAGTGTTTCGAAAAAAAACATGTCTGTTTTATTTGACTTCACACAGAAGACCCAAGTTTTGCCCAAGAGCCACTGCCATCTTTTGGAATGCTGTACGTAGGGTCTGAGAAACGGGTGGTATCAACCGTAATCTTGAAGACTAGGGGAAAAATATCTCAAAAGCCGGCAAATTGTTCCACAGTTAGAAAAAAAACGTGAAAACGACCCTTTGTCACGTCGCATGCAGCTATCATGGGCTGTTTCTCAATGTACCTACTCTACCGTACTTACTTTATTAAATTTTTATGATACACCCCACAAAAGCGCCCCTATCTGCACCGTATTCATACATTATAATAATATTGTAAAATCATTTATTTCGGCAACGTTATTATCGACACCTTAGTTCAATAGGGAAATAACTCAAAATTTATGGGTTTGAGTTAATGATGAAAAATGTTAAAGAAATTCTCCCTTCTCATATTTCAATAAAAAAAATAAGTCTATTTCGTCGTAATTATGTAGTCAGATCATGGAATTATAATGAAATCAACACATTCTTAGTTCAATGGAGAAACATGACAAATGTTTCCGTTTGGAACTTAATAAATGTAGCCATTTACACCTATGATATGATAGGTTGATAAATTACGTACATGTTGCATCTATTGTTATGTCATAGGTGGACAAAATAACTTTACATCGGAGCGATGCCTTAACGATGTTTTCGCAGAATGAGGTATTTTGATTAGGTTCGATAAGGTATCGATATGTAGTCTGTTGACAGGAAATATTTTTAAAAATTACTGTGGTGAAGTCCTGTCGAACAACGGTGATAAATATCAACAAAATTAAAGATGATTGTAGGCAGACTCCTTTACATGGAATTGGACAGCATGAATTGTCTAACGCAATTCAAAAATAATTCTTTAGTAATGTAAATATGGTTGTACTTATTAAAAAGAGTTTTTTTCTTTAAAAAAGGCATCTAAGATAATAAAATGTAGTAAAGTGCATTACGATTTTGATAAACATTCCAGATATTATTTTTACACTCCACGTGTGTTTTTTCGCACCAATTATTATTATTAATGCGCATCAGTGGACTATTCTTGCAAATCGTCTATTAGGTTTTTTTTATCAGACAATTCCTAAAAAACGAATACAAATGTATGTTTGTTGGGATTAGTTTTTCAATCGTAATAAAATCGTCGGTCCCATTTTATAATTTTCCAGTAAATAACGCCAATAGATGTCGTTCTGTAAAGACGTTTAACCCATTAAATCTGTCAGAAATAAGAACAGAATATTTCCACGTTCACCTTATCCGTTGCACTTCTCAGCCTTGCCAAATGTGTTTCAAAACCGATGTTTTGATATTTGGATGAAAATGGATCCAGTTTTTTTTCCGCAGCGTAGGCGACACATGCACCATATGTTATTGAAGATGTTTATTGTCCCACAATCTGAATTCCGATGCAATAAATTCACACGATTTACATAAAATCGTTTAGACGACATTCTTGGCTCAAGAAAAACCAACTTCGGCAAATAAACAAGCAAAAAAATCTTATTAATAAATGCAAATAATTGTCCAAAATCGTTTATTCACACCAATTAAATATAATGTGTTACAAATTTCACATTATTTTCATGGCTGTGGAGATTTTAATGTTAGGAATTTTTATGACGAAATAAAAATATGGTGCCGAAAATTTCTTCGCTCTGGTCCTGCAATAATATTTACACAATCAAATATTTAGCATTTTTTTTGTTTCTGTGTATAAAGAAGTTTTCAAAAAAAATTGGTTATTAAGAAACGTATTGTTTTTTTTGGTAATCGGACAATTCGGCAGTGATAAATTGAACACCTTTGAAAAGTGATATAAAGTCATGAAAAGTGATTAAATGACTAAAACTGGTGAACTTGACTAACTAGATTAGCTGTGTACGCTAGTCTTTTTTTCGTACTTTTAATGACTCTGTATCACTTTCCGTGTCGATTTATCACTGTGCCGAAGTGTCATGGAACCGTTTTTTTTTACCTCGCTCTTTTTGTTGTATTGATTTTTTTAATATATAATATTTAATATGTAATATTTAGTATTTCATTTTTAATGCTTAATTTTTATTTTTTAATATTTAATTTTTAATGTTTCATTTTTAATATTTAATATTTAATTTATAATATTTATTTTTTAATATTTAATATTCAGATTAAAATAGATTTGGAGAAGCTACCAGGGTTGGGAGACTTAAATTCCATTTTAAACATTTTAAACCCACGAATTTTATGAATAAAAATGTTTGATTATTTCGTGTCCCCGTAAAATTGATTTAAACAAAAAAAAAATTACCTTCAAAAACCCAGAAAATAATTGGTGTTCAAAAATTTAGCTGTATTTTTTTATTAAAAGATGTAAGATTTTCTTTGAGATTATACAAAGGATAATTCATACACGTGATTAAGGAAAAGGCTATAAAACGTATATTAAACTGTCACACTTCGTCTAAAGTACAGGATGTGGTGAGAGGATGGCGCCATGGTGCATACCTTTATAATTTTTCATAAATTAACTTGTGGCGTGGAAATTTATGCTGATTACACCGTTTCAAGGAAATGCAAATTATTTGAAATTCTTACATTAAAAAATTTGTTCGTAGAATATTCAACTTTTCAGGGAATTGTGCTGAATATTCTCTGTTTAGAACAGCAATTGTTGCATAGGCATGCATCTAATATAACCTGTTTAAATTTCATTTCGTTTTGCTTGCACGGGATGCGATATTCTTATAGATGCCAAAGATCAGAGGAGAAAAATTAAAAACTTATTAATGAAATTTTGTTTCAGATTGAAAATGGTTAGATCACAGAAATATTCACCAGTATCGCTGAAGAAAGGCGATGCCGGGGGAGAGCGAGTGGTAAGTCCGTTTTTTGTCAAATAATACTTAAGCTTTTATGAATAATT